>LQHL01001790.1:0-17757 GCA_001655755.1 Hemisphaericaspora haegerdaliae
GCATATATTTTGCAATTCTTTAATATGTTGTTCAACAGGATATGAATGAAGGCGGTGCTTCAATCGGGCTATAGAGAACCTTTAGAAGTCTCATTTCACGGTAAATTAAACAAAATAGTAACCTTTCGCGGTAAAATAGCGAGAAAAAAATAAAATCTTCGCAGCAATTTGAGAAAACTCGTGGTAAATTAGGTCTAGGACAAAGTTTTGCTGGACCTAAAAATTGAAATATTCTTCACCTAATTCAATTCAATTTTTTTTGTAAGTTTATTGAGTTATACACGATCTAATGAGCTTGCACGACCCACTAAATTTGGTAAGAACACGACCATTTGGCCTCGCACGACTCGCTAAATTAGCAAGGACACGACCCATTGGGTATCACACGACTCTAAACCTAACCTGTAAAAATCCCATTTTTACAGGTTACGTGCACGTGATTCAAGCCGTGGGCTCTTTTTGATTGATACATTTCAGCTATTTATTGATGTTATCGTTGTAATCAGACCACTTATTTGACCGAAATCAGTAAATACTTATCGAGCGGTTACAGAACTGTTGTGAAATATTTAAAATGAAAGCAATTTTCCAAGAAAAATCTCGATAGTAATTCCCACGAAATATCTCTCACAATTCTTTGCAGCATTTTGGTTCCGAGATGGTTATACATATCCTCGCCAAACAGTATTGGTACCAGCATATAAGAAGGCACTCATTTGGGTTTGGTTCTTGAGTTTGATGAGTAAATATTTTGGGAGTTAAATGGTGCAGGCTTTTTCCCTTTTATTCAACTTACTCAAACCGGTGAAGAACGAACTGCATTTACCAAAGAAGGAAAGAATGATATATTTCTATGTGATTGTTCATTTATCAAAGCAATTGAGTCAAATTAAGGAATCGGATTCAAAAAAGATTCCCAATAACCATAACGATATATGACAACAACCTGAACCTTCAAATACTTGGGAAGTTCAAGGGAGGTATACTAGGACCAGAAGTTGTGCTCGCCAGGGTACTAGTTGTTCCTTCTGTGGAGGATGCCAGTCAAAATGGGGTTAAAAGTTTTGGGGATATTCTGTGGCTTTCACCATTCGGCATTAATTTCTGAGGTCGTGGATAATTCTGAGACCAGTAGTTACTGCTTTTCCAATAGTTTTAGAATCTCTGGTAGGTTCAGAAATGTTTGACAGTTTCCCAAAATGTTTCATGGGATCCATGATCTTTAGTAGACGAAAAATCTCCGGGCTGTGATCATCCTTGTTGAACCGATGAACACCATAGTACATGGGAGCCACTTGATGACTCATTGGGAGGTTGTAGATTCTTCCAAAAGAAAACGGTTATGCAGTGGTGGCAAGTTTGAAGATGTTTCAAAGCTGCTTGTAGGATCCCCAGTAGACACGGTGGAATACAGTAGATGGGTAGGGTCTCCAATAGATTCGGCAATTATAAAGGATTTTCGGTCCATTGATTCATTGGCACTTTGTAAGCTCATCCGTAGGATTGTTGCCAGTAAAACACTTGTCAGTGGATACAACAATGGTTGGCCATTGCCTCATCAGATACGGTGTCCATAGACACGGTTTCTTCAGTAGAAGAGTTACCAGGTAGACGTTTCAACAGAGAGTAGATGATTTGTCAGTAAAGTATTTATTGTGCGGAGGGTTCAATGGAAGTCTTACCAATGTCATGTGGATTCTTGAATAGCTTCAACCATTGTTGCAAGTTCTACGCTAGAAATATACATCCCAGATCATTTATAATGGGAAGCATAGATGAGAATACTCCTAAAGAATATATCAATCGAGATTCTCCCACTTCGGCAAAGAATTTTCGTTATTTGTTTGAAAACGTTTCCTGAACTGGTTGCAAACTGGACTTTTGCCTACCTTAAACGACCAAAATGTCTAGATCTTTCTGAATGGTTCCGATATATCTGGAAAGACAACTAGGAAGATCTTAAGATTTGTTTGAACTGGTCACTCAGCAACGGTATGTCTCTTACATGTTCTGTTATCCCCAAATGATGAATCTCAATAGCAACTTCGATGTTTGCAGCCTGTGGAAACACACAACGTTGTGGGTATTTTAATACCTAGTCACTAACTTGTGCTTCGATTGACGACCGGAGAAGGTTCCGGAACCAGATTTAAAAGATATCTGATATGACAACTACGTCACCTAGCGTACCTGCTCAAAACTGCATCATTAAGCTCACGCAATTCACCAACTAAGCCAAGAAAGCCAAAATGACGAGAGACACGAAAAAAAAAATCTGGGGTAGAATGTGTTGCCGGGTGAAGTATGGAAACCCCATTCTTGACTTATGCAGCCTAGAGCAAGATAAGAGTGTCTTCTGAAAATTCAGAGGTTCTCAAGAGAATAACAATGTTTCGAATAACCAACGAAACAACTTATGTTGAAAAGTGGAGGGATATTTGCGTTCTAAGTTCAAGTGACTTTATGCACTGTCACCACCACGCAGGAATGACACCAATACCAATTGGATCTTAGGTAGTAATGTCATCCATTCGGGAATTAAGGAGATGGATCTGTAACCGAAGTTAAACATTTACCTCGCATTGCTTTATGCACAAGACGAAGAAAACTGTCATGCTTTGTTAGAAAAATACGTAACCAATTTTCACAATTCCATATTTCCAGGGATCGTCACACTTCCACAGCATCAGTTAAACCATTGTGCACTACCACAGTATTGAGGCGAAGGAACAACTCTAGATCCAATCTCGCCAGACAAAGAACTGCACAAGACAAAAAATATCAATAATATTTTTTTTGATATGTTTGTCTTCAATACTCTGCATATAGCACCATGTACAGAATTAACACAATTTGAGGGAAAAGCTGGAAACATGATGTTGGAAAGGAGGCATATAAGAATGCCATAATCGAGAAGCCACTCGATCAGGAAAATCCCGGAAAAAGACTCAGGGAAACGAACTCAAAGATTTGAAATCCGTTTAATGGAAAATGGAATTATACCACCGATATAATTTTACAAAAGAAATTAGATGTTTGTCGGGAAATTTACCCATTTTTTTGGATGAATTTCTTTTAGAATACGATTACGAACTTTAATTTACCATTTTTTTTTTCAACATTTCAACCTTTCCGATACCAATTGAGCCAATTGAACAGGTTATTTTAGGAATTGATAATGCCAACGGACAAAATCTGCTCATATGATACCCTGCTCTTTTAATTGAGTGAAAGATCATCTCTAGAGGTCTCTCAATTGAATTGACAATGAAGTCACAAAATCAGGAAGTACCTCCAAAAAATAAAACGTTTGTTAATAAACTTAAAAAATATGTTTTTGAATGTGCAGTTCCCCGTACAAGTAGATCATTCCCATAACCAAAAAGAAAGCATGTTATTTTAATTTCTCTAAAAAAAGATAAAAATAGGTGGAAAATATGTCAATTAACACTCGCCTGCAACACAGGAACATATCACAAGTGTCAATTGATTGTGAACTTTAAGAACACATGCTGAAGTTTCATCCATTGAACTGAAACGAATACACATATCGAGAAAAAAACCAAGGAAGAAAAACTTATCGTTATCGGCAAAAAAAAAAAAATTATTTTATAAAGTGTAAAAAAAAAAAGAGAATTATTGAAAAGAAACGCTCGGAAGCGAAGAAATCGTCTCAGACATTCATTTCTTGTTCCTAACCTTCCCTATATTTCATTATATTACTATATTGTAGATAAAATACTTTCTTCTAGCCACTTGCCTGATTACCATTTCAATTCACCCGTCGAAAGAAACCCAGTTATATGACTTTCATCGAGTGTAAACTTACGAACCATCAGTAAAAAAAAAATTGTGAAACAATGATAAAAAAGAAATTATACTTTTTTTTGTGTCTGCATAAAAAATAAATATTTATACTAAATTGAAATAAATAAGTAAAAAAAAAAAAAAAGCGATGACTAAGTGATTGCAAAAGTAATAAGCATTATTATAAAAAGAAATGTTCAAAAAAAAAAAAACATAAATAATAAGATTTTGTCTGAGGTTTATAATTAAAATAAAAACTTCCTTGTTTCCAATTTGTTTTGAATCTTTTGATTACATTTGATTTTACATCAAGTTTAGTTACTCACTATGTCAATGTTATATCATCCATTTACAAAGACTATGATCCAGCGAGACTTGTATACCCCAGAACAACAACATCTCCCAAGAGTTGTTACTGAGAAACCCAAAGGTAATATCGTCTGTGAGGTACTTAGTGTGGCACCTCCATTATCACCACCATTGTCACCTTATCAACGTAATGTACCTTTAAATACTGGTGTACCACCACCACCAGCTACAATTTTATCAAATACGAAATCGTATTTACCTAGTTCAAATGAATTTAAATTGGAAAATTATAAGGATTATAAATTAACCGTCTCCATACCAAAATTCACCAAAAAATCGTATAAATTCGATCAATTATCATTTATTGATAAATATTCTCTGATTATTAACGAAGAGCGTAGAATTAACTTACCAATTAGACGTTACAAGAAGCGGTTGAACTACGAGTCAGCTGAAGATACAATAATGTCAGGCGATGATTCTTCTAGAGTTCGTACTAGGAGAATTATAAAGACCAAAGAATTCGACTTAAATACAGAAGATGACTTGTCAACACCTTCACCATCATCACCTAAGAAGAGGAGAAAGCCAAACACATCTGCTTCTCCTTCAATTGCAATGCAACAACAAATGTTGATCGATGAATCGATACCTGACTACTCACCGAATACAAATGAGACATTACCACCTAATAACGTCAAATGCTTAAAGATAGAATGGAAAGGACAGCCAATGGATTTATCTCACGACCCAAACTTATCAAAATTGCATCCAGCTGAAGTATTGTTGGCAAGTATTTTAAGATTACCTGCGGCAGTTTATTTGGATTCCAAGAGAAGATTATTTTTTGAAAAGGTAGCCAGAATGAAGAGTGGTAAACAATTCAGAAGAACTGATGCACAGAAGGCTTGTAGAATCGATGTGAACAAGGCTTCCAGATTATTTGCAGCATTTGAAAAAGTAGGATGGCTAGAAGATGAATTATTTGAAAAGTATTTGTAAGAGAGGGCAGGGGACATTTGATTTTTCTTTTTGATTTTAGAAACCAATTTGATTTTTTTACAACCAAAACAAACCCAAAAAAACATCAACAACAACATCAACAACAAAATCTAAAAACAGAAAACCATTTTAGAAAAAGGATCAATGAAAAACAAAAAACATCAAGCGAGAAGCGGATTGCTTTAATCACAAGAGAGAAAGGATTATTTCATTTCAACAGGCTTAATTTATTTTATTTGGGAAACAGGACTTTGAAGAAATTATTTATTATTATTATGGGCACAATTATATTTTTATAGGAGAAATAATTGTGAAAGGATTAATAGAGAAGGGATTTAATTACAGCATTAAAAAGGACATATAGAGAACTTAGAACATTTTCTTTTCTTTCTTACTTTGTAAATTTAGTTTATTAGTTTATTAAATGTACGTGTTTGTATATATATATTTGTTGGGGAGTACCTGATTAAACAAAAAAATCAATCAACAATGGTTTCATGGTGGTGTTCACGATATATATAAAATTGCAAGAATATCAAGCAATCCTCAAAGATTGTACCCAATGAACCTAACAACCAGCTTAAGTTTAATACGATATACTTTGAATCTGATCTATAAAACAATATTTGTCCAGCATAAGTCAAATTACCCAATGTTGAAAATAAAAAGAATAATAAGCTTAATCCATGTACACTTTTTCTATGGTAATTCTGAATTATCTGAGGTATTCTTGCCCCAAGGTATAACAACGCACTACAATATCCCATAAATTGTGGTCCAAAGGCAATGGTTTCATCATCACCTCCCGGGACAGTAGTATCATCACCACCCACTGTAGAACCTCCCAAGAAGAATCCAACTACACCAGCAGTAACAACAAACAAAATTGGCAATACATATTTGACAAAAACTGAATGATATTGTGGTTCAAGTGCAATGTCAGTCAACGTAGAACTACGTCTTCTCATCAACAATGGTCTTTCTTCACCCAGTTCATGGTCACTCTCAGTACTACTTCTTCTTCCTGAGCTTCTACTTCTACTTCTTCCATGTTTATGGTGATGGTGATGGTGCTTCTTGTATATGTGGGTATAATAAAAGTAGGAAGCTATCATCATAAAATCGGCAATACAGAACCAAATGGCAAGGAATATAACCTCGGGCAACAACCCTGCCCAAACAGCCCCAACCAAATTAAATAAATCTCCCATAAACCATATGCTTATGAAACCGATGGCAATCCCTTCTGCTGATTTTAATCTCCACTGTTCAATTAATTGTGGCATCAATAAAACTATCCAACAAGCCAATGAAGTAGATCCCATAACCCCGCTTATCTGAACACGCAATGGTATCCCAGCCTCCCCACTAGTTGTGGCAGCTACCATAGTTTGATATAGGTACAGTGACATTCCCTAAGACTGTTTTCTAATGTAAAATCTATAAATTAAGTTGATAAGGGAGAAAAGGAAAAACAATTGAATCACTTATTTTTTTTTCTGGATGTGACCGAAATCGTTCAAGGTCTGGAAAAAGTTTTTCAGCACCGCGGTAAAAGATGAATTTCCAAATTTCTTACCCTTTTCAAATGATTTTGTGTAATTCTGATTAATGTACTACTGGATTGATTAGATACTCACTATTGTAAACTATCTATAATAATCTATGAAAAATATTGTAAGTTCTACATCACCCGAATCTTTTAGGTAGAAAAAATGGCGCAAGTCGATCCCCTCTAGCCTGGTTGCAAACTACCTGCGGCATGTAGTTGCCAAGGATGAAGATTTAATTTCACTTCCTAGTTACTTCGGTTGTTGCTTGGATGAAGACTTTGATGTCATTTTGTATATTGGCTTCTCATTGCAACCGCAAATCTAAACCATATGAAATGAAAATGAGAGGATAATTGCCCTAATATCCTCAGGAAACAGGCATGACTTAAACGAAATAATACTTGACTAAACAATATTAAGTCCGAATAAATAAGCAAATCGTCTATATATAGTCTACAGAGCGCCTGTTTTTCCGTTTAGCATGTTTTGATCTGAATCACAACTATCATACAGACAATCGATATCTCACAGTGAATAACCAATACAAAAAAACTTTGTGGATATCTCAACACTTGTTACATTATTTCGCAAGGATTCACTAATGTGGTTGTTGACATTAAAAGTTTCTTCAAATTTGACCAAGCTTAAGGTATCATTTATATTGATGATCCTTGATGAGTTAAGAACAGATTTCAACCGTAAATCTTATGATATATTCGTTTGATGCAAAAGTACCTAAATCAAACAATAAATGCTTGTTGTTGTAGGATTTGATTGACGAGGGAAGGCTACTTGTTTCGTCTTAGAGAATTGGCTGCTTCCTTCACAAAATTTAATTCCAGGATATGATTGAAACCCACTTGGAAATCATGATGTACGTCCTCTTTGAGTAAGAGTGATTCCATTTCGCTGTGTCTATTTCCAGTAGGTAATTCTATATTGTCTTCGTTTTGCGGCTTTATGATTCCGAAGTTATCAAGAATCTGTATAGTTCTTCCATCATGTACAATATCTCTCTCACCAGGCAAAAATTTATTGTGCTGTAGACCAAACTTTATCCTTTTCGAAATATCTCCCATTTGAACATATAGACTTTTAACTTGTTTGATCAAAAAATGTAAAGTTTCATCAATTGGACTCAATCTCTTAAGTATTTCTTTAACTCTGGCGAGTTCCTCATCATCATCCAGTAATTTTGCTGTTGTCAAGAATTGAAGGCTAGACCTCAACACTAATAAAGAATGTACGATCTTTCTAGCCTTTTTCAATTGTAACTTTAAAATCTTTTTAATATGCAACTCAAATTCAATATTCTCTTTCAATTCCATGATTTGTCCATATATTTCCCGCTTTTGCCTAACAGTATCTGGATCAAAGTCAATACCTTCATGATGTTTTAAAGTTATCCATCCTTCGTCTACCAATTCTCGAGGTATAGTAAAGATATTTCTAAGAGTATATACTTCGAATTTATCAAAGTTAAGATCAATTTGATTTTCAAATAACGATTCCAACTTGGCAACACCTAACTTGATTTCCTCATCACTAACTCGCACGAATACATCCTCCTTTTTCTTATTCCCCCCACCTTCCCGTTGTTGATCTAGTTTCTGTAAAGCTGCATTTTTCCTTCCACTCAAATACTTTTCAAATGCATTGGTACCTCTGTACATAATTTGATTAACGGCATTTATAACTTCGTCAATGACAGTTAAAGGAGAATACCCAAAGTGTTCTGTGAGAATGCCAATAGTTCTCGGATCTAGTGGTCTATCTGACATGGTTGCAAAAATATTATCACAGAATGAAAAAGACAGAGGGGTGTATATATTAAGATTGAAGTATAGTAGATTTGTTTACAGTTTAGTCAAACATTTCCAATCTGCAAAAAAAAACACTAAATTGAAATCATCACGTGATGCATCACATGACCAGAATGTTCCTGCATATTATATTTAATTTTCACCAATTACATTTGAAAAAAAAAACTTTAGTAAAATTGAAATTCCTTATGGTTAGCTAGTATAGACAAGATATCTCTTGAAATTCAATTACACAATCAAAATGGCAGGAACATTACATCCAGATAGGGAATTCCAAAAGTTCAACCTTGCAAAGGAAAAGTTAGGTCATTACTTCCGTTTTAAACCAAGATCTGCCCTTTTCAATATCATCATGATGGGTGTGGTACCAGTTGGATTGACCATATATGCTTACAACACTGAAGGTCAATACAGTTTATCTAGAAGATTCAGACATGAACCTGTATTTGTTACTGATTATGTTCCAAGAGATAAGGATTTATAAGTTGACGTGATGCTCAAATTTGTTTTCACGTTTTACAATGGGGCATTAAGAGTTTTATGAATTTCTGTAAATTAGAATTAACTTAGTTGGTTAAAAAGATTTTACTATTTTGCATTTCAATTGTTCAAAATGGTATTCCTTCATGGTTTAGGATTACTAGTTTTCTTTTTGTTAGGTTTTACTGCATTTATAATATACGTTTTATTTATTTGAAGATTTAATACTTTAATTCACGACTATTAACGATAAAACAAGAAATAAAAAACAAAAATTAAAATAACATATCCAATCAAAAAAAACACTGAAGGATAAACCAGACCCTTCGAACCTACCATAAAGGAAAAATCTATAATAATACAATACTTGTGTAGCCACAGCAATTTAACTCACATACAACATAAAAAGTCCATTTCGATTTCTTACTTTTTCTTTTTCAAATCAACCTTAAATTCAATTAAACCTGCTTTCAAACTTTTCAAAGTATTTCTTTGCATTGAAATATTTTGGTTCGAAGATGGAGTAGATTTCGTTTTTCCATATCCCGCTTCAGGGGATACGTCATCAATGTTATCAGGGTTCTCATATACAAACGAATAGTTAGTTAATGATACAACTGGCGTCATTTGAAAACAATCAGTAAATGCAACTTGATTTGATTTATTGTCATATGATTTATTGAGGAGATCACCTTGCGATTTGTTCCACTGTAAAGAATTGACAACAAAAGTGGGGCTAGAAGTATTCCCACAGAATGAAGAAGATCTCTTTAAAGACTTCTTATTTACCTTTGTATTGTGTTTCTTTTTTACAACTTTACTACCTCTCGGAGTATTTATACTACTCGAAATACTTGCTTCAGTTGTTAATTCGATTTCTGAGATGCTTGATAATACTTCTGAATTTGAATTGACAAAATAGTCACCGATATCAGGATTCTTTTTAAGGAAATCGACATCACTGCCTGAGGATTCATAATCCAAATCGACAAATTCCGATATTATGTCTTGATTGGAAAATTCGGCAGGTATGCCCAAATCTAGTAGTTGATCTCCCGATAAAATAGCCTCAGCGGCATTAGACAGAGCCGTTTGGGCGTAATCTTTTTCATCTTTAGATAAATCTGATTGCGGACTACTTACTTCGATCGTTGTAGGTGAATCATTGGGAGAACATGAAATCTGCTGAGTTGCGATATTATCATTGATTGATTCCCCCAACTGTGCAGTTTCGGGTATTAGCATATTTGGAGTCTGAGTGACGACAAGGTCCGCATCACCCAATGTAGTAACCGGAAATTGTTCCTGGCCTCGTATATGACCGCGGTTCTGTTCCTGTTCCTGCTGGAGTTGTTGTTGGTTTAAGAACAGTTGCTGCATCTCTTGAAATTGTTTTTGTTTTTCAATGAGCAACTTATGATATTCTTCTTGTCGCATCTGTTGAAAATATTCTTGTTGCATTCGTTCATATGTAGAATCAGAGTCAACTCGAAATCCTAGACCAACTAGTGGACTAGTGTTTTCGCCGCTTGCAGGGTTTGTAGTTCCAGATATTACTTGTGTCATAGGAGGTGGTGGTGAAAAGTCGAGTTGTACCTGAGAACTATCATTCCAATTGAACGTGTTTTGAAGTCCTTCTGATTCTACTGGAGGATTCGAATAATCGATATTCCTGTTAGGAATGGCAGTCATTGGTGTAAACTGACTCATTAAATTTGAATTAGTTCGAAAATTCTCGGGAGTTTGGAAAGTGGTTGAAATTGGTGAGTTAATCATTAACATTTGTTGATGGATCTGTTGCCGTTCTGCCGCTGTACGGTTAAATGTGGGACTTGTTGTAGATTCGGGTGTCTGAAAATAACTTCCTGTGAACTCGGGATTATATTCATTGAGATAACAAGGTGGATTTGCTGCCGAAGAGTTTAAACTTGAAGTGTTACCTACCAAATCGGCAGACGGATTTGGACTAAAAAATTGGGAATTTATATTAGATGTTAAAGGAGATCCATTTGGATCTAATTCTAACGGTTTGGGTATCTGTTCTAGTTTCATGGCCATAATTACTAACTGTGGTGTGATACTAAATATTTAGTTTTTGCAACCGTAAGGCAACGTCCTTGAAATTATAAGCGAGTGGATAATATAAAGCTAATTATAGGAATATATCAGCCTGTATATTTGATATCAACTGCAGTTGTCGATAGTTTAAAGCGAGTGACTTAGTTGGAAATATATTCCTCTATCAGAGAAATCTGATGTGCTCTTCGTTTGTGAAGGTTTAAGACTTCGATCAATCAAGTAAAACGAGAATCTGTTTGCTTGTAAAGCAGGTATAAGATATATTGGGTTTTTTTTGGCTCTCCTGGAGAGATCTATTTATTTGCAAAATCTGGTTATACTTGTGAATATGCTTTATTGGGTGTTAATTACTAATAGATACGGTTATGAAATTATGCAACAGACGAGAAGAACCAAGAAACAAAAAAAAAGGAGAAAGTTCGTGGAATGCACAATTTCCTGTATATTACCAATTTAAACAATATGACCATTACACTTTAACCAGCATCGTGGTAATTGACACATTACCACGGTGACCGAGGAATTTCAGGAAGAGTCTACGAATTCCCATTGACTGGGTTTTAATGGTTATATTTCTCGGAAATATGTTGTTTAGGAAAACTTTTGGAATTCTAATGGTCAGATTACAATCCGCCTTTGACATGTAGGAAAGTGCACCTGTCTCCACGCAAGTTAACTTATGATAATGTATAGTACGCCACTAATTGAATAAAAAGTATTTTGTAAGTTGTTACAACTAAGGTGACCTCTTCGAAGTGGGTTTACCTTGTAATATTACGAGAAAGGTTTTGTCCTGGTCAATGTTTCCCCTCGACGTCGGACCATTTACTAAACCATAAAGGAAGATATTACCATCTTATGATTCGAATGTCATTTATTGGGATATTGCACTTATCTGACGTTCTCAAGATATCGATTTGAATTCCATTTTGCAACAGTATGTGAAAAGCCGCAATTTTCTTTCACTAGGAAATCGCGTTTCTCTGAAATTTGTCCAACTTTTAATAGAAGTGTGGTTGCCAATAAAAAATAACCATCGCAAGACACCAAGTAGGATTAACTAATGTATTACATATCCCTTTTACATCCTGAAGAATCAGATTTCCGAGGAATCGGTTGATTGCTTATGCCCATACATCTCAGATTTTGAAGTTTCCCAAAATTGCGCGGGTCGCGCAAACAATTTCCCGATTTGGCTCCAGACGCTAAGTAGGGGGGTTAGGGTATAAGCCACAAGAGTTAGGAACCAGATCAAAATATAAATAGAACGTTGATTCCCCATGGGAGGTTTGGTGTAAGGTAAAAAAACGATTTTGAAGCTATTATTTCTTAGTTGAACCCGAGCAGCTAATCAAAGATGACATTTTCAGTAGAAAGTTTAAGTATTAAAAAAGGTAGATTGTTGTCAACTATCCATCAGACAGCTGAATGGGGAGCAAAAGGACAATGGGGAACCCATGAAACCGAAACCGGTGTATGCAGGTTGGCATTAACTGATTTAGATAAAAAGGTTCGTGATTGGTTTGTTGAAGAAACCAAATCTTTAGGCTGCGAAGTTAAAATAGACCAGGTTGGAAACATTTTTGCAATCTTTCCAGGAAAGAATCAAGGATTGCCTACTGCTATTGGTTCCCATTTAGATACACAACCTACCGGAGGTAGATATGATGGTATTTTGGGTGTATTGACCGGATTAGAGGTTCTTCGTACTTTGAAAGAAAACAACCATGTTCCAAATTATCCAATTGCTCTTATTAATTGGACCAATGAAGAAGGAGCAAGATTTCCTAAATCCATGGCCGCTTCTGGAACTTGGGCCAAGCATATTCCGTTGGACGAATGCTTGAACTTGATGTCCTTGGAGAAAGAATCAGTATCATTTGATGATGAATTGAAAAGAATTGGCTATGACGGAAAAGTGAAAGCTTCATATTTAGAAAATCCAATTGCTGCCCATTTTGAAATTCACATTGAACAAGGACCAATTCTTGAAAACGAGAAAAAGAAAATTGGGGTAGTTGTTGGCGGGCAAGCGTTTGAGTGGAATTTGGTGACCGTGACAGGGAAATCATCACATTCGGGTACCACCCCAATGAATGTAAGGTCAGATGCTATTATGACTGCTTCCCAAATAATGTTGATGGCCAGAGAGGTTGCTTGTAAGAACAATGGGTTAGCCACTGTGGGAACATTGGAATTGGAACCGGGTTCGGTCAATGTCATCCCTGGAGAAGTTAGATTCTCTTTAGATGTAAGACATGTTCAAGATGAGAAATTGGAAATGATTATGAAAGAAATTAAAGAAAAGGCCTCACAAATCGCTAATGAAGGAATAAACTCACCACTCGCAAAACTGTTACATGTAGACTTTAAGAATATTACTACTTCCAAGGCCATAAAGTTTAACCAAACAAACATTGAAACGGTGAGAGAGGCTGCCAAACAAATTTTTAGAGATGATGAAATCAGAGAAATTACGAGTGGTGCGGGTCATGATTCATGCTTTGTCAGTACCCGAGTACCAACATCGATGATTTTCATTCCTTCCAAAGATGGTGTATCCCATAGTCCAGAGGAATATTCAAGTCCAGAGGATGTTGATAATGGTTTCCAAGTCATGTTGCGGACAATAATTTCCTACGATGAAAAGAGAGCCCAAGGTAAGGTATAGTTTTGTTGTTAAATTAAAAAATAGTAGAAATTTCTTAAGTCAAATGTAGTATGTAAAGAATTATATACAAATAAGAATTTCATACAAGCTATCCAGCTTTAAATGTAGAAAAGTAGGCGTAGATAGTCTAGGTTAAAAAATCGTCCTTGTAGTAAAAAGAATGTTCGTAACTGTGATTTGGGAACATACTTCCCAAAAAGGAAATTTCCCAGATCAGAAATAGCCATTTCTGGAAAACCGGAAATAAAACAATAGATCAAATATGAGTTACTTCTGCTTAAGGTACCACTTTATTTGAATTGTTCATATGCTGTCAAACTAGTGAAACGAACCTTCCAAAACCAGTAAATGTTATTTTTGCAGAATTCCAAGTCATACTATAAATAATAATGGGTTTTTGTCAAAAGAAATATTAACTTCAACTTTCTACCACTAAAAATGAAATTTTTGTACACAGTATTAACGTTCTTTTGGTTGACATTTGCCTTTGCAGCACCCTTGAACTTTAGTGAAGCAGACTTACAAAAGGATGAATCACAAGAAATATACGACTATCTCAAGTCATTGCTTGACAAACGAGAATTTCCATTTCTTTCGAAGAGAGACAATGCTGCCCTCACGGCTATATTCACTGTAATGAATAAGTCAGGACAAGGGGTGGAATTAATGCATGGACTAGCTACCAACAAATTTACACAACCGCAAGTCATTAACTTGATTGAGAATTACATTGAAGCCACTGGATTAACCAAGCTTTTAACTGCTGCTGATGCCTCAGGTTTAGCACTTGATATTGTCATGGCATTCTTTACCAATGACAAGATGGTTCCTGGATTAATCGCTATTGCTAAAACATTGAAAGCAAACGGGGTTATTTCTGTACCATTTTTGAAGAAGAGAGGAGTATTTGACTTTCTCGATAATATAGTCGGAGGAGTCACTGATGTTGTCGATGGTGTTCTGAACCAAGTAAATGGAAATCAAAATCCGGCACTGACTTCTCAAAGCACACACACCTCTATCGAAGCAATTACCAGCGAAAATCAAATTAAGCCAACACTTCCCTCGACTTCTGGTCAAAGTGATGAAGTTGAAGAGATACTCGGAACTTTATCAACCAGCGTTCAAACGGAGTCTTCATTAAGCTTACAAGACTCAGCCCAAATATCTAGTATAAATACCCAGGCTTCAGAATCTGTTTCCACCAAAGCTGGTGAAAATAATATCCTCGAAGACTTACTTGGAACTGGTTCTATCACGAAATCAGAAACATCTGCAATTACTTCAAAAGCAGCATCTGCAACTACTTCAAAAGCAACCCTGTCTCTGACGACCAAATCCCAATCTCAGAAGAGCAACCCATTAGATCTCATTCTGGACACGGTTAGTGGGATCGAAGGTCTGTTACTGAATGTAATCTCAAGCACTCAAAATCAACTTCTTCAAACATTGATGAAGTTAATAAATCAAGTGGCCGACTTGGAAGAGATATGCGAATCGCTTGACAAATCTGGGTTGGCTGTCTCAGTCATAGAAGATTTCATCACCACTTCTGATGGCCAGGCTTTTGCTGTAAATTTGGTTACTGCAATCATTAAGGACAAGGTTATTACTTTAGATCTGTTATTAACTGCACTCAACCAATCTGGAATCGTACAAGACATCGCAACAAAGATTGCATTTAATTCCAGTTTAAGGTCAATTGCTATCAATTGGTTTCTTAGAAATTATACTGTTCTTTTTGATTTGATCTTTTAACTTTTGTTTTACTGCTATTCCCTATACTATATACAGAATATTTACTATTGAAGTTTTATTACTTCAAATTTCTTGATCGCTTCTTCTAAATCAAAATCCTTCTCAGCTTGGTGCCATCTTTCATGCAATCTTCCATGAATTAAAACTAACTTCGGCTCTTCTGAGTTTGTATTGTTAATCTCCTTTTTCCCAAATAATCTTGCCTTTTCATTATTCCAAACTGAAAAATCAATTCTATCCCATTCTTTTGGCTTTGTAATCCCAAGCCTTTTCAACTTCGGAGAATTTAAAGGCTCTGGATCAAGAATTGCCGTACTTTTTGGCCCAGAAAAGTATATTAAGGCAAGACGACGATATTCCTTTTGATCGTCAGGTGGAGATACCACCCTATGAATGGAACTTTTAAAATAACCACCAGTGATAAACTCCATTGCATCAGCAACATTCACAATTAATCCATCAGGAACATGACCGACAAAATTCCATTCTCCAGTATAATAATCTCTAATTTGAAGAGATAAAATAGGCTGTGAAGTAATAAAAGTAAATCCTCCACTATCAGAATGTCCTCTTAGCCATGTATTTCCTACCTTTTTCAGGTCTTCTGGTTTCATCCCTTCATAAAGCATAAATCTACCAGCACCTCCTCCTGAGTTTGCGTAATCATTTTCAATAACTTTATAGTAATTTTCATATATGAAACCTTCTGGGAGTTCCAAAACAATGTCACTCAAATTGCAAATTTTTCTCAAAACCTCTTGATGCAAGTACCTATAATAATCAGCAATATCTTCCAAATATGCTTCAACCACATTAGGATAATTGTTTTTCTCGGTATCAAAGAAAGACGAATGTTGTAAATTTTGAAAGTTGTAATGGACTATAGAATCTTCTACTCCGTTTCTCATCGACCAATAACCTTTAGGCTTGAAGCCAGCACCACGTTCTGCTCCTAAAGATTTTTCTCTATCTTCCAAATCAGACTTCCATGCACCAGCCAAATAATCCTTTTGAACATCACGAGGAAGTTCCAATATAGATTGTGCTACAGATTTTAAATGTTCAAATTTTGAGTGGTCAATTCCGTGTCCAATTACTGAAATAAACCCATACGTAGATAATGACTTTTCTAACTTGTCAGCTAGTTCACGACGTGCTTCATAACCTTCTTCTCCATCTTTGTACAAGGATAAATCAATCGATTCTAATTCAACTGGTTTGATCGAAGAAGTGGATAATGGTGCCTCGACAAAAGGACGAAGATTGTATTTGTTTTGAGTATCGGATACTGGCATCTTGGTTAGGGATTTCAACTGTAGAACTTAAATTAGCCCGAAAGCGACTATGACAAAGAAATCAAAAACCTATTTATACAAATCAGTTTATCCCTACGAATATTACTCCATGTTAACTTTCATTGTTTGTATGATCTCATATTGTTGAAAAAATTTCGAATAAAGAAGTGTGGCTCAAAATGGCAACCACAATTTTTTTTTGCAGCAATTATGCCATCTATTGTTAGAGGACCAAAACTTTTATAATCTACCGGAATCACTTGCCTATTTTGGAAAGGAAACATCAAATAATAACATTAAACAATCCTATTGGTGAATGTTGTGTGCCAAAGTCTCCGATATGAGAAGAATCAGCGGATTTATTTTCCGGGGCTTGGTCTCTCTTCAGGGTCCTGAACCTTAATTGGTAGAATTGACTTGGACATCCACAATTTTTCTGACTGGTGTAAATCCGTTATTTTTTATTTAAGGCATAGTTTACTATAGCTCTACAACGATATATCCTGCTCAAACAACACCTTCATTTATGACCCTAATTGCTTTGTGAATATCATATCATTCTACCTATTCTCTGTTGTCTTTTTGAAAGAATTGATTGTTCATTTGAAAAAAGGCTACACAAGGCTCGATACCTCCCGGGGAAATCAAGCTCTTAAGAAGGTTGAAGAGTAATTCTATCTTACAAAATGACCGAAGATTTTCTAGCTCATACATTCTTACACTAAGAATTCATAATACTAAATTTATAATAATGAACTGCTTCTCCTTATAAAAATTTAATCAAAACAACATATTTGGTATTCGCTTAAACTCTAGGTATTTTTTGATAATTTGCTTTAAACAGAAGATATACATACTGCTCCTTATTTGGCTTTCAATTCCAACCAGATTTCGAAAATCTAACTCCAACCCAAATATATTTTCTAACCTCAATTCATTTTACATAGTGCCTGAAAATTACATATAATGCCGTTCTTTCT
>LQHL01001790.1:17777-37838 GCA_001655755.1 Hemisphaericaspora haegerdaliae
ACCGGAATCACTTGCCTATTTTGGAAAGGAAACATCAAATAATAACATTAAACAATCCTATTGGTGAATGTTGTGTGCCAATGTCTCAAATATGGGCAGAATCAGCGGATTTATTTTCCGGGCCTTGGTCTTTCTTCAGGGTCCTGAACCTTAATTGGTAGAATTGACTTAGACATCCACAATTTTTCTGACTGGTGTAAATCCGTTATTTTTTATTTAAGGGCATAGTTTACTAAACTTCTACAACGATATATCTTGGTCAAGCGAAACCCTCATTTATGACTCTAATTGCTTTGGGAATATCATATCATTCTTCATATTCTCTGTTGTCTATTCGATAAAATTGATTCATCATTTGAAAAAAAGACTCCACAAAATGCACCTAGGGAACCCAAGTTCTTAAGAAGGTTGAAGAGCCAACCTTAAGCATCTTTTTATAAGACTTCGAGTTGAAAAAATGCTCAGAATGACTAGAGTAGTGTGCTATTGGAGAAGAGATAATTTAGGTAAAAAACGACGCTGGGAATTCGTGGGTCACAGGAATAAGTAAGTCTATCTTACAAAATGACCGAAGGTTTTCTATCTTATACATTCTTATACTAAGAATTCATAATACTAAATTTATAATAATGAACTGCTTCTCCTTATAAAGATTTAAGCAAAACAATATATTTGGAGTAGTCGCTTAAACTCTAGGTATTTTTTGATAATTTGCTTTAAACAGAAGATATACATACTGCTCCTTATTTGGCTTTCAATTCCAATCAGATTTCGAAAATCTAACTCCAACCCAACTATATTTTCTGACCTCAATTCATTTTACATAGTGTTTGAAGATTACATATAATGTCGTTCTTTCTTGTCGGACGTATATACTTTACTAACTTTTACCTCTTCCAATTCTTTTTGATTCTCCTAGATGCTTAAGTGTGGTTTCAGACACAGTTTATATTTTCTCGTCATAATTCTTTTGATTCTTAACCAAGATCTGCTGGTGGTTGCCTGAATTCAATATTCCTCTTTCAAATCTTCCTTATATTTTTCCTTGAACTCTGATAGCTCTTCTCTACTTTCTTCGAAATCGTTCTCGAATTCCAGCTTGTAGTTTTCCTTGAACTCTGATAACTCTTCTCTACATTCATCCAAATCGTTCTCGAATTCCAGCTTGTAGTTTTCCTTGAACTCTGATAACTCTTCTCTACATTCATCCAAATCGTTCTCGAATTCCAGTTTGTAGTTTTCCTTGAACTCTGATAACTCTTCTCTACATTCATCCAAGTCGTTCTCGAATTCCAGCTTGTAGTTTTCCTTGAACTCTGATAACTCTTCTCTACATTCATCCAAATCGTTCTCGAATTCCAGTTTGTATTTATTCTTGAACTTTTCTAATTCATTTTTACATTCTTCTACGTATTTCTTGAAGTCTTCCCGGAGTTTTTTTAGTTTATGGTCACATTTATCTACGCTCTCTTTGTGTTTTGGTTTAGCCTTGGGCTTTTCACAATGTTTCTTGACACGATTAACATTCCGACTATCTGTTATTTTAATAGATTCCATTTTTCATATATTTTGATGTCGGTTAAGAAAATCAATAAGAAAAGGTTCTAAATTTACAAGTTTTTATAGTAATTTAAGTTTTATAACAAATTCATGCGAAATCCTGCTAATGTTCATAGAGTCCCATGTTTCAGAAAGTGCAGGGAGCATAACAACGTCCTCAGAATTTTATTTTAGGAAGGAACTACAAAATGTAATGTATTTTCCAAGTGCAAGAACATGTATCAATGGATGGGGTTTGATGCAATATGTACCAATCTGTAGGTAAAGTGAATTTGTGTATTTATATCCGTGAGACGTAACTATGAATTGAATGAAGTTGTTGAACAGTGACATAGTAAGTTATAATTACATCCCCAAATCTCTTCCAATATCTAACAATTGCAAAATTAACCCGTCAAACATTATATAGCTTCTGAGCAAACCAGATTACCCCTATTGGAGAAGTCATCGAATCCACCAAGAAGACGTTTACTGAATAGATGAATTCTATGACTTTTCATCAATAACGAGAATAAATCTGGGCATTCTAACTTGAAGTGATAATATACATTCATCGCCAGGGACAATCTGATTCTTGTAGTGAACTGTTGATAAGATTAAGAAGTTTGATAGACTGTATGGATTCAAACCTGCTTTTGCAGTTTCTGATTACTAGACCAAGTAGCTGGGTGTGCAAAAAGATATACATTAAAAAATCTAAACAAAATTCTACTATAAACAAATTGAATCTAACCACTCTTGGAAAAGTTTTCCTTTATAGTCCTTTCCAACTTCTCTTCGAATTCTTCTTTGGATTCTCCAGCTCTCCATCTTAAGTTATAGGCTGGATGATCCGGTTTAAGATATGTTGGATCTTCTCTGTCCGTTCCATAAAGATTTTCCCTAAATGTCAATCCTTCCTTAGGATAATCTTCCCATGCCAAACCTCTTCTTCTAAGTTCGGGAATCAATAAATCAACAATATCTTCAAAAGTACCTGGAGTAATCGCATATGTGAAATTGAAACCATCAACCCCAGAAACATCAACCCATTGTTCGATTTCATCTGCAACTTCTTGGGGTGTACCATAAAATACAACACCAGATCCACCAATACTGACTTGATTGGCAATATATCCACGAGTCTTTCTCAAATCTTCAGGATCACCTGGTAATTTTTTGGTCCAAGTTTCAACAAAAGATCTAATGGAATTGCTTTCAACTTGATCCAACTCCTGGTCCCAGTCAAATTGGGACAAGTCAATACCCGACCAACCCCCAAATAAAGCTTGAGCCCCTTCTACATCTGCATATTTTCTGAACTCTGCAAACTTATCCACAGCTTCTTGGTGTGTTGGCGCTACTATAACAGTAACCAATTGAACGACTTTAACATCATCTGGATTTCTTCCTTGTTGTTTAACTAATTCCTTTAATTTTGAAATCTTAGCCCCAAGTCCTTCTGGTGTCATACCATTTATAAACACGGCTTCGGCATTTTTTGCAGCATATTCTAACCCAGATTTAGAAGCACCGGCCTGTAGAATAACAGGTAACCTTTGTGGAGTAGGTTCGGTAATATTTGGACCTGGTACTTTGAAGAATTTTCCTTCATAGTTGATTTCACGTATTCTAGAGGGATCAGTAAAGATTCCAGTTTTGGGATTCACCTTAACAGCATCATCTGCCCAAGATGATAAGAATAATTGATAGACTACTTCCAAATACTCTTGTGCTCTAAGGTATCTATCATCATGAGGTGGAAGACTCTCCCCATTTAACAAATTCCTGGCTGCCGAGTCAAGATAACCAGAAACAATATTCCAACCGACTCTACCATTGGTTAAATGATCCAATGTTGCCAATCTCCTTGTGAAATGATATGGACTTTCACTAATGGTTGAGAATGTAACTGCAAATGATAAGTTCTTTGTCACAGCAGCCATTGCACTCACGACGGCACTGGGTTCGTTAATAGGCCATTGGGCTCCTGATTTTGCAGCAGCTGTTAAATTACGTGGTCCTTGATAGACATCATAACCACCTAATACATCAGCAATAAACAATGCATTGAATTTTCCACGTTCAAGAAGTTTAGCTAAATTGGTCCAATATTCAATAGTGTTATAATCACGGGATTTGTCCTTTGGATGCTTCCAAAGTCCAGGGCTTTGAAGACCGGGAGTAGCCATATCGAAGGCATTGATAATTATTGGCTTTCTAGCCTTCTTTTGTCTTTTGGATTCTGGTAATGTCATTATAATGATAGTGAGAATTCAACAAAAGGGAGTCGTCCATTTTGGATTACAGGATATCTCACGGCCCTTAAATACAATATATTCTACAAGAATCTTACGTGAATCATGCCATAACATGCAATATCATAGAGAATGACAAAATATTGTGGATCCATAGTGCAATTTTTTTGTCTTCTTATTGTCCTCTACCAAACTGTGGCATGAAAGTCAACACAAAATTACGGATATCCTAATTAGGAATGTAAACCCTTGGGAGAGTAAAAGAAAAAATATTAAACCGTTGGGACCAGAGACAGCATCCTGTCTATAGAGTAGCTGTCTATACAAGCATCGTTTTCGATACATCATAAACGGAAGAATATAGCACCTAAAATAAACTCCTTTAATTTCTATAAATAAACTATGTACAGTTCTAAATTAGCAATTTCGGTTCTTCGGAAGAGCTTGGACCAATAACATTTTCGTCTGGTACATATCCAGTAGATTCAATCAAGAATCCACTATCAACAATCTTGTGCCAATACTCTGGATGGGTTTCTTCTGCCCAATCAGCGATCAATTTTTGCCCTTCTTTGGTGGTACAGTAATTGTGCATACTGATCAATGTATCAGTAGATAATTCCAAATCATAATCTGCCATGTTTTCTGCAATTTCAATTGCCTTTTTGGCTAAACCGTGATAAGAGTACGCAATCAAATATTGCTTGTAAATCGCATAATTGGGGAAAATACCAAACTGAGAAAGGTTGTTAAACAACAGTTCAACATAATCAACATCGTTATAAGAATAGGCCTTAATCATTATCTGTGCGGATTCCTCGTTAATCCCTCCCAATTCTTTTGGTCTCGTACTCATCGATAGGAAAAGACGTCTTGCTCTAACAACATCTTGCAAGTTGGCGTAAGCGTTAAGAATACAATTCTGTAACATAATATCCAGTTCGGGAAGACTTACATCCATCTTGACAAGTTCATGTACATCGAGAACACCTTGTTCGTATAACTTGTCTCCAAATTCAGATAATAAACACATGTACATCTCACGAGAAGGTGGTAAGTTGTTATGTTTGCCATGCAACTGAGATCTCTCATAAACAGTCTTGAGTATTACAAGTGCTGAGTTCAAACGTCCCATCTCGCAGAAATATTGCAATACTGGTAGAACTGTTTCATGTGGAATAAAAAAGTATGAATGTAACTCAACATACAACACCCAACTTCCTTCTATATCATGTTCTTCTCCCTTATTATTGATGATAAATTTTTGAATGGTATCAAAAATCTGCCTATACTTATAACCGTAAGGTTTATCAATTGGTAATCTATTCATTGATTCTCGCTTGATTTGGGGTAGATTTTCTTTCAAAAGATTAATCACATTCAATACACCATTTTCGTTCAAGAAACGGTTTGCTACACTGGCGACCGCCTCCGCGTTTAGATTCGCCTGTGTCTGGGCCCTGATATTTGTATATGCTCTATACGGCAATCCGATGGGCCTCAAATTTTTCATTGCCGAAATCACCACGTCATTCAATGTCTTGAATATGTTAGGATCATTTGCTTCCTCGCTCCATGTACTACCATCGTTAACACTGGCATTATAAATTTCCAATGCAGTAGTGATATCTTTCTCTTTCAACGCACGGTCAATCCGGTACTTAAATACATATCTTGATGGTTCTACATCGTATTCCTTAAGTAAATGTTCAGTTAACAATTCAATGAATTTTCCTTTAGTACTGATTATCAGAGCGGTCATGGCAGCTTGGGCTATTTTATCAAAGCACTGTGACATGTCAGGTATTTCTTCTTCAAAGTCTCTTACTAGTTCTGAGACAATTTCAAACGCTTCCTGCTCAGACAAGGCAGGGTTTTCGTGTAATTTTTGAAATATACTTGCCTGAAGACGTAAGTCACCAGAAAACTTTATCTTATCTGCAAGGATGAAATTAGTAATGAATTCGGCTAAAGTATTGTATTTCAAAGATGACCATGTTGATACCAAAAGTGCTTCAGCTAAAGACTCATCATCTAGATCCTGCTCGAAAATCTCTCGAGTAATTCTATCAAATTTCTTTTCAGTAGGAGGCTCCACCAAAAAATCCAAGATTCTTGTGAATTGTTCGGTAGATGCTTCATAGTTGTTACTCTCTAACAAATCATAATGCAATCTTAACAATTTTAGTAAGGGTTTAAATTCGACTTTTTCCAATGAAATATTCTTGGTTAAATCAGTAACTAGCATGTGTACTCTATCGAGATTACGATCCAAGTCGATATATTCATGAGTCTCTGGCAACGATTCTTTATACAATGATTCAATATATTCAGCCATACTAGAAATCAACTCATCATCAATTAACTTGGGTTCATGTTTCAGAAGTAATACAATTTCTTCAAAGATTTCTAACGAGAGTCTCCCTCTCAGCTTATAGTACTCGACAAGTAGACTTGAAAAATTCGATGGAAGATCACTACCCTTTGCATGCACCAAACTTTGTAATGCAATTCTGAAACTGTCTAATTGAGATCCCAAATCAACCAAAAGGACTAACGTGGTATGAGGTAAGTTATTTACATGTTTAAGTAGGGTACTAATTATAGGCCGAATGAACTTTGGTAAATGAGGTCTTCTGTCTTTTTCCTTCCCTGTAAGAATCAAAGTTGCTACTTTTTCGAAAAGCAAAGTTGAGGTTTCCAAAGGTAACATTTGAATGTCCTTTTCGTTTCGAGCAAGATTTTGAAGGTGTAGTATTGTCATATCAAGTACATCAAAAAACTCAGTGCCTGACATGTCTTCATGTAAAAGTGTTGCAATTTTGGAATGTAAAACTCTTGACATTAGCTTTGGTGACAATCGATCACTATCTATTAATTCTTTTATTTCTTTATGGTATTTCTTGACATTTGTATTTGACTTTTTTGCGGGTAATTCTTCAAAGATGGCTCTCTTTATCTTTTGACCAATGGTATATTCTCTTCTTGATTCGATGGCAGAGCTATCGTTAATTCGAGGAAAACTGCGTAGTATAGTTACTTTATTCGAACATATACTCCTCACTAGGCTCCGAGTGAGCACCCTTGCTGGTCGTATCATTTCTTCTTGCAGGTATTGGTGTTTACTTTGTTAGATGGGGGAATCACTGAAAAATTAAAATAATTTTGTATGAGCGTTTTAAAATTTTTCACTTTTTCGTTTGAAGGGTTTTAAATTTATCAAAGCTTTTTATTTTGATCTAACGTTTATTTGGAGGAGGGCTACACACAAAAGATGATACATTAAGTATAGCAATAGATAGGATCAATATATATACAAGGTGGGAATATTAACATATACTTGATTAAAACGGACAAGATCAACGCTTTTCGTCTTCATCATCAGGTTTATACTCAGGTAAATGTGATTGGAATCGTCTCACGGCCCAATTCTTACCAATAAATCTGACTTCAGGATCACTTAAACCCTCAGTGATAGTGTATTCTTTCCAGTATTTTGGGTCCTTGAACCTTGGATGTTCTGAATTGAAGATCCCAAGGGATTCTCTAACTTTTAAAACTTCTTCTCTTAAGTATGAAGCTACCTCGGATCTTAATTGTTGAGCCTTTTCTCCAGTTTTTAATTCCTGTGATAAATCAGTGGGATTCAAAGGATCGATATATTTCTTGACGAGTGATCTCCATCTTTCACGATATTTTTCGAGAGTTTCATCTGGAATTACATTACCTACACAAACATGTATCTCGGCCCCGAAATTTGCCGGCAACCATCTACGAATACCTTCTTCAGGGGAATTTTCTGGGGCAACTTTTTCAAACCCAAATGAAAACAAGGGGACGACAACTGGTGCTTTTGTGGACTCCAATATTAATCTCGATATACCCCATTTGAAATATCTCATCGAATTGCTATGAGGTTCTTCTAATTGCATGACAAACCCTTCAGGGAAAACATGGAACCAGGAAGATTTGCTACGAATAAATGGAGATTTGGACATCAAAACATTGGTAGATTCTGGAGAAGGCTTCACAAACTTCACTAATTTGCTGGTTTCCTTTGAACTTGGAGGGTTCAAGAAATTGTTAACTTTTTGTAAAATTATTGGTTTTTCTATTTCCTTAACACCTGGAGTAAATTCTAAATCCAAAGTATCATCTGGACTTAAAATCCTGATGGCAGCATCAAGAGATCCTTGGAATGGACCGTCGCCAAATCTTTTGGTTCCTAAAATCTTTCCAAGATTGAAAAACCAAGATTGGAATACATTTGAGAAACAAACATTGTGTGCACCGAATCCCCATCTTATGGTATCTACGTCTAAGTGATATCTCCATGGTAATGATGCATAGAATGCCGGATCGTCAACCACTGACATGTGATTCATGACTGTTAATAGGGATCTGTTCTCCATTCTTGCCTTTGCCATAGCATAATCTAACCTTTCGATATCATGTAGACATGGTTTATATAATGTGTTCAATAAGATCTTTGAATTCATGATCATGAAGAGACATGTTGCATGAGATGCATAGTTCCACAACTTTGATGTTCGAGGATAATCCCTAAGGAAATCATCCCCTCTTTTTAAAACATCTTGAAAAGACATTACTTTGACCTTGACCTTTCTAGTTCAGCTTTAAGTAAATATTTCCTAAGAGGCAAGAAAGATGAAAGAGATTTGCATGAGTTTGGTTTTCTTTTTCAAAAAAATGTAATTTGAAAAAGAATCATTTCTTTTTTCTGTTTTTTTGGTGGATCAATGAGGTGGGGACATACACTATTTGGAGTATAGCCACATGGGTGGTAGCGCATTATTATTGTTGCTATTGTTACTATTAACAACGTGGTTCAATGAAGCTGAGAATAGGACAATCGTGCAATTACTGCAAGTTCCTTATCATCCTCGGAATCGATCGACTTTTTGACTACATTTTCAATATATTTTTCAAAAATGTCAGTATCAATGGAATGGTAGTTCTGAGGATAGGTTTCCCTAGTAGGACTTTGAAAATTTGACAGTGTTGGTAAATTACCAAGAATTCTCAGTCTGTAATCAATAAAATCACTCTCAGTTATAAATATTTGACTATTTGTACTAAATCCAAACATGTGAAACAACAGACTTGCTGCTTCGTTAAAATCACCAATCATTCTATAGCTATCATACTCAATATTCATTTCTTGAAGATGTCTCTTTAATTCCATCTTGAATCTCATGATTTGGATTAAGTCATCTATCTGACTCATATTGGTATTGGTTAATGTTGAAGGTTTTATCGAATCGGGTATATTGTTGATTCGTGTGAAGTTTCGAATTGCATATTGAGTAAAGAGATCATCAGACTTTGCAACCCTTTTAAAAGAATCTGGCGTGATTTGAGTATCTTTGACATCTCTTAGTTGATGATATCTTTCGATCTGTAGAGATTCTTCTTTTGAAACTGGTACTGGCATTGATATTAATATTTAAGGGATGTATTAAGGATTTCAAAATTTTGGCAACAATTTTGTTTAACTTTTTCAAAAATTTGAACATTTGAAATCATAACCTTTGCTAATAAATACCCCAATCGAATAAGCGCGTTAATTGAATAAAGAAACCACTTTTTAATAACAACCTCCCAAGAGTTGCACCTGGTAGATATGGGGTTCACGGGTCTTGACTTGCCTCTCGACGCCACACCATTGTTAGACTCATACTACGCAAGTACTGCAAATGGATACTCTAGAACTTCATGTACAAAACTTACAGGAATGGTAATACATTCAAAGATTCATTTTGATCAAAGCCAAATCATAAAAATACTTGGTCTAGACCCTTCAATAAGTACACATACAACTTTATTTGAACATCTTTTAGAGGTGGTTAAAGGAATAGCAATAAAATTATTCAAAGAAGAAAATGTCAATCTATTGGAATGCCCATTGGGAAATATCCAATATCTTAGCTTCTTAATCGCTAGGGAAATGCCACAACTATTCTTTATTCCGGTAGAAAAGAAAATTAGAAGAAGTGAATTTAACTGTAGTGAAGGTGAAACCAATGATGATAATGATATCAATGTATTGATTTGGGCTTGCCGGTTCAATGAAAATTGGTTGATAACTTATTTGTTGAAAGCAGAATTTCTTTCATTAAAGAGTTCATCAAATTAAACATAAGTATGTTGTCAATAATGTGCAACAAGGCCGTTCTTTAGTTGATGTTGACTCAAGATTTTTGCAACCGTTTGTTATAAATAGAATGAAAAAGCGAACTTATTATGTTTTATATCTACCTTGATCAAACATGTTAGCATAAACGAATTTATGTTCAGTTTCATAGTTTATTTAGTTGAAAGGTCTTAGTATGATGTTACATCCTTATCTTCATAACTTTGTAACTTAACCATAGCCATAATATTGGGGTTCAACAATTAACAGTTTGTATGCAGGAGGAGTTTTCATTTTTATTTTGGATCTCTTTCTCACTCAGTGTGAGATGAGATGCGATACTGAAAAAAAAAATTCTATTGATCAATTTAATAAATTATTGATAATTTCAAACATACGTATCGAACACCTAAAATCATCATGGCTAGGATAAAGAAGAGAGGAGCAACCGGTAGTGCTAAGAACTTTATTACCAGAACACAAGCTGTTCGTAAATTGCAAGTTTCATTAGCCGATTTCCGTCGTCTTTGTATTTTCAAGGGAATTTATCCTCGTGAACCAAGAAATAAAAAGAAGGCCAACAAAGGATCTACTGCACCAGTTACTTTCTATTATTCTAAAGATATTCAATACTTATTACATGAACCAGTTTTAGCTAAATTCAGAGAACATAAGACCTTTGCTAAAAAGTTACAGAAAGCTTTAGGTAGAGGTGAAGTTAGTGATGCACAAAAGTTGGAAACCAATAGACCAAAATATACATTAGAACATATTATTAAGGAAAGATATCCTACATTCTTAGATGCGTTGAGAGATCTTGATGATCCTTTGAATATGTTATTTTTATTTGCAAATATGCCAGCTACTGATAAAGTTAGTACTAGAGTTACCAAAGAAGCTGAAAAATTATGTAACCAATGGTTAGCTTATGTTGCAAAGGAAAAATTAATTAAGAAAGTTTTTGTTTCTATTAAGGGGGTTTATTATCAAGCCAATGTTAAAGGTCAAGAAATCAGATGGTTAGTTCCATTTAAATTCCCAACCAATATCCCAACTGATGTAGATTTCAGAATCATGTTAACTTTCTTAGAATTTTATTCTACTTTATTGCATTTTGCTTTATACAGGTTATACAATGAAGCTAATTTGATTTATCCTCCAACTATTGATATTGAGAAATTGAAGGGTATTGGTGGATTATCTTCATATGTTTTACAATCTAAAGAACAAGGTGTTGCTGCATTATTACCTAATGAAAAGAAAGTGCAAGTTGAAGAAGCTGATGTTGAAGAAGGAAAAGAATTATCCCAATCTGAAATCTCTAAGGCTATCAAGGCTGATGAAGATATCGTTGAAGATGGTGAAGAAGGACAAGAAGCTACTGAAAATGTAGAAGAAGTTGAATTAGATGAATTCCAAGCTACGAATAAGACAACTGGTGATTTATTATCTCAACCTTCCAAATATTCATCTCCTACTTCTGTATTATTCTCCAAATTCATGTTTTATGTCGGTCGTGAAGTTCCATTGGATATTTTAGAATTATGTATTTTATCATGTGGTGGTTCAATTGTATCGGAAATTGCACTTGATGAATTGAAATTGAAGGATCCAGCAGCATTCAAGAAGTTGGATTTATCTAATATTACTCATCAAATCATCGATAGACCAAAGATTTTACAAAAGGTAGCTGGTAGAACTTACATTCAACCACAATGGATCTTTGATTGTATAAATAAGAGTGAGTTATTGCCTGTTAATGCATATGCTCCTGGTGAAACTTTACCTCCACATTTATCTCCATGGGGAGACGCCGGTGGATATGATCCAGAAGCCAAGATTGAAGAAGGTGCAGAAGAAGAGGAAGACGAGGAAGAAGAAGTTGAAGTAGACGATGAAGATGTCGATCAAGAAGAAGAAGAGGAAGAAGAAGAAGAAGTAGAGGACGAAGATCTTAAGGCTCAAAAAGAATTGGAATTGGAAGCTGCAGGTGTGACTTTCTCTGAAGTTAAGGAACCAACCAAGAAGAATTCTAAGAAGAGATCTGCTCCAGAAGATGAAGATGCCGAAGAAAAGGAATTAAAGAAGATTATGATGACCAATAAGCAACGTAAATTGTACAAGAAGATGCAATATGGTATAGAAAAGAAGGAAGCTAGACAAGAAGAATTGTCTAAGAAGAAAAAGAAGATTGCTAAAACTAAAGCTGAATTAGACAAGTTGAACAAGAAGAAGAAGTAAAGCTTATAGTAATTTCTAGGCTTGTCCATTTTGTATTTTTGTATATTAGATAATCAATAAAAACTAAAATTGTTTTTGACCTCAACTTCGCACTTGCTTAAAAGTGAACAGAGATTTTTGAAAAATTTTATGGGGGACAACAATTTTATTGTAATCATCAACACATAATTCACTGGAAATGCTATTTAGACTTCCAAGCACAACTCTGCCTATTCATATACGACAGATAGTTGCCAAAAGGTTTAATTCTACTTTGAGAACTAAGAAAGAAATCGAAAATTTCGTTAACAATTCAAATTGGTCAGTAAAAGATTTGATACAGCAGAATGATGAGTTAACCAAGGGTATAAAGATTGATTCGGATGTTATACGGAAGATGTTAAAATTATCAGGGTTAAAACTGGATATTTCAAAGGATAGAGAAGAAGAATTAATAGGAGCATTGAAAGCACAAATGGTATTTATTAGTCACTTGTATAAAAATGGTGATCATAAACAAAGATGTTCAAGTAATGATTCCATATTTAGGTTGATTGCATCTGATCATATTAAAGAAGATCCTTTAACGTTGGAGAAACTATTGAAGCAAATTCAAGACCTTCCAAATACAATTGATCCAGAAATGGGAGAAATTGAAGGATTTTCAATTTCTGAAATCAATCCAAGAAATGATAAATATTTTACAATTAAAACTAAGTAAAGATGTATATATATAATAACTAATTCCTTAATATCACACGAGAATCCATGTACATTCTATCTGGAGTTTCCAAAACAAATAAATTCTTTAAAAATTCTTGTAATTTTATAAGATCCTTGATCCCATGATTGATTTGTTCAACATCAGTTGATTTTGGTACATTTATATATACCTTGATTTGAAATGTGTTTGATTCATCCAATAACTTCAACTTAATCTTCGATGGGTTTGATTGAGCATTTGGGTCATCATCTCTTATCAATATTTTGAAAATTTCAATTATAACATCACCATGAAAGAATCGAATTCCCTTGATCCAAAATTGGTTTATAACTTCATACCCTAAATCTTGTAAGAATAATAGAAAAGATGAACGTCTTTCCTCAAGCTCAAGTGCTTCGGAATTGGCAACACTCTTTTCTTCTGGTGTTTCCTTGGTATTGGCTGATTCTGCCTGCTCTACCTTAACCTCATCTTGTTTAGAATCATCTTCTTTAGAATCACCTTGTTTAGAATCACTCTCTTTAGAATCATCCTCTTGTTTGATCTCAATCACCTTGGGACTCTCGTTTGAAGGTTCTTCAGGAGGATCTATCTGAATCAAATCATCCAATTCATCGATTTTGATATCATCTTCCTTCTTATCCTCTTTCTTGAGTTCATCCAAAGAAATATCATCTTCCTTCTTGTCTTCTTTCTTTAGTTCATTCAAAGGAATATCATCTTCTTTCGTATCCTCTTTCTTGAGTTCATTCAAAGGAGTGTCATCATCAACATCAATATCAATATCAAGATCTACATCAATTGGACTCGAATCAGCCACTACTTCGGCTTTTATAGGATCTATTCTTGTATGTGTATGGATCAACGTACTTTCATGTATAGTCTGCTGACAACATCCTTGACTTTTCCCACCTATAGGTATATCACTGATTTGTAATGTCCATACTCGTTCTTCTGGATTATCATCACTAAACAATCTTCTCGCCAATACGGGATCACCTTCTTTTAAGATTGGTTCACTTATATCTAAGCTTTCATCTCGCCAATGTGTTGTACATTTCATATAATATTGTTCAATTTGATTGACTTTTCCTGGTTCAAATTTTGGTTTAAATAATTGATTTGGTTTGGTGGTTAATGTGTATGTTGAAATTGGTTGAGGTGAAAGCAAACCTGTCAATGCCTGTAGGGTTGTTAGTGTTTGCAAATACATTGAATGAGGTATAGACGATACCAAAGACAATTGATGAACCATTGCTGCCACTACTGTTGTTGCTACTCCTATGTTGTAAAGAGAAAGTCTACATTGCTAAGATTGAAAAATTTCAAAGTAGTTTTATTTTTCGGTTTACAGGTAAACAGATTTTTGAGTTTATTAGATGAATATGTACAGTGCAAAACCATAAAGGTATCTATATATCTTTCTTTGTTTCCTTTTCTATTTCTTCTGGTGTTCTTGTATCTTCCATGAATGCAACAACCACATAGCCAATTAACACAATGTTTGCAACTAAAGCACCAACACCTCCACTTATTATTGAGTTGTTATTGAACAAATATTGACACAAGAAAAAGGCTGTAATTGGAAATATGACCATAGCCGCAGTAAAGAACATCAATTTCTGAACTACTGATCTAGAATTGAGACAAGTTAGTATCAGGGGCCAAGTTTCATGGTGAACTGTCTATTCATTCCGAGTACCTAATGGAAGTGGAATAGTTAGGTTACATACTTTGGAATATCTGGCATCTTTTGTTTGATATGGTTTCTTTGTAAAGGCAAAACGTTAACAATTGGTAATGATTAGTAATCTATTAAAATATTGATATTTCTGAAGGTTAATCAAAAAGGTGTGTTTACCTTAATGATTGGAATGTAAAATCGTTTTGTTTCAACATTGAGAAGATATTGGAGTCACGTTTTTAGTCACGTGTTAACTAGAAATTACTTAAACATCTCTTTTAATCAATTCGAATGATTCATGTGGGAGAAGGCTATGCCTGGCTATATAGTCTTATATCTGATTCAGAGCCTCTAATTGTTACTTTTCCTCCCAAAAGAGACTAATAGTCATCGCTCTTTCATCATTGAATACTCTCCCTACTTAACAAGGATTGAATTTTTCTAGTGGTGGGAGAAAGAGAGAAAAAAAGTTTAGTTATTAAAACTTCAAATTCATTTCCAACCCTTTATTTCATTCAAATAGGTCCCTCACTTGATAAACCTCCGATTCATACGATGAAGTTCCTGGTATTGAGACTAGTCGCATCAGTATTATCAATTGCTTCTACTGGAAGTGCATTTTTGGATGCTGCCATCTTCTATTCAAATCAACAATTGCCATTGGCTAACCAACAATATATCACTGAATCTAAATCACTTTCACCTTTATTATTAGAATATAGTGAATCAATATGTACTTCAGATAAGCAATTATATATTTATAGAGTTAAGCAATTATCCAAAGGAGATGAGAAACTAGATGGATTCATATTGGACCATGTTCATTATCCAACTGCAGATGATTTACATTTTGAAATGAGTCAAGGATGTGTTGTCGAATATGGTGAAACTGGTGAAAGTAGTAAGGCAAATATAATTATTATTGATGTTGAAGATGATGAGCCTCATTCCATTGATGAATTCTTGCAAAAGGGACATGAAAATGTGATTGTCCAAGGAAATCCAAGTTTTAAACGTCATAAGAAACTTAAAGAATATGCTCATGATGTCAATGAACTTTTGGGTGACTATTTTGAAAACAAGGATGACTTGAAGAACAAAAGAGATAGAGGTTCTCAAGATTGCTGCTGATGCTGATGATGAATTAATTCAACAAGAGATTGAAGATGACTTTAGCAAAGCTAAATCCATGGCTGCTGAAAATGATAAACCAGTTACAGTATTCGATAAGACAATTGACGTATCCAAGAATGGAACTAACAAGGATGTCAATAATTTATTTACAAACTATCAATTCTTCACATCTGGAATTTGGCTGGGTATAATCGTTTCATTATTCTTATTGTCAATTTTATATGCTGCCATCCAATGGCTTGCTGCATTGGAAATCTCATATTCATCATTTGAAAAACAAGTTGATTACGAAAAAAAGAATGAATAGTTTTCTATTCGCTATATATATATATATAAACAGACATGATCTATATTAAAGTCTACAGTTACATTTTTTAGTTTGTGTTTGTGTGCTTGTGTGTTTGTGTGTATGGTGTATGGTGTGGGTTAGTAGAGGTATGGGATGATTTTGTAGGGAACCAACCTTTTATATTCTTCCCAATCCTTGCCATATTTTGAAGCACATTTGGCATCATCTCTAATTTGTCTATGTAATAACAATGAGCCGAAATAGACAACGTAGAAATAAGTCAATGGAGTTTGAAATCCAGTTGGCAAACACCATGACCAACCAATTAACCAATCACCCAAATAATTGATATGTTGAGATAATCCCCACCAACCATCAATCAACAATTTAGAACCAGTCTTGGTTGGAATACTCTTCAAATGATTTAATTTTCCTTGTCTGAAATCTGATTTTTGTTTATTTGCTGATCTGAAGATATAAAATCCAAGAATTTTAATTATGATAATTATAATTAAATTGGTCTTACCCAATATAACTTCATTTCCTGGAACACTTAAATATCTAGATTGTAATGAATATGCCCAAGGAACCCAAGCCAAGTCTCCAAAACTTAACATGAATCCAAATCCATCAGTAGTCACATCAATCATGGTCAATAATCCATCTTCATTCAATACCCCATCAAAAATATAAAACGCTTGTAAAGCATTGACTAAAATCAAGGAATCGGTGATTGATCCAGTTGTTTGGTATTGTTGATGCATGCATGATAAGTTTATTAATAACCATAATAACATACCTGGACGTAATTCACAGAATAATTTGATATCCCAACTTCCAATTCTCGGGTTTAATTCACGACCAATAAACCAATCATAGATGATATTCCCAGTATTACCATTCACAGAAATAATACGTTCATGAGTACCTTTACCATTTGGTTTTGTTAATGGGATAAATGAGCAGATGTATACGAATATGGCTAATAAGAATGAAAATATGATAGTAGTGATTGTTAATTCTAATTGATGATCATAAATGAATTGTAATTCAGGTAAGTAATAATTATCAGATTGGTATAATCTTGCAAAAAACAAGGTAATTAAAATGGAAGACATGGCCAATCCATTAATTTTATAGTTTAATTTACTTCCATCACGTAATGTAATACCAGACATGTTCTTACCAGGTAATGCGAAATCTAATACAACCAAACTGAAGAACCATGCTAAATAAACCATCCAACATGATTTATTAAAGCAGATATCTATCCATCCTTGAGTATTTGTTGGAAGTTGGGAAAGAATTGCTTGAATATCAAGATTTACTCCTCGTATTGAATATGTTTCATTAGAGACCAATGCAAAGAATGTGATCAAAACAGGTAATCCGATTGTGATACCTATTGCTCCTGGAAGTCCGGAGAATTCCCTATGTTCGGTATATGGATTCAAAGTAGTAAATGCCATTTGGTAGAGTTGAATGTCTGACCTTTTCTAAAAATTTTAAATACTACTTTTGAATTTGAATATTTAAATACAATTTGTTCTCTCTCATTGTAGAATTCTTTTTTTGGTTTTATACGATAAACGATCGCATTCCTCGCTCTCTCTCTCTAGCGAGAAAAACAAAGTGAAAATACGAAGAAATGTTTATATTCTTCATTTTCATCCTTTGGAAGGTCGGAGAACAACATGATTTTGTCTTGTGGGTTGAGAAAAGAGTAAATCACTCTATCTGCTTGTCTACGGCTACCAGTAGGAACTTTAAGAGATGCCAACTTTAATCTCAAATTTCCAAACAAAAATAGAACCAATACACATTATTTCACTTAAAGTTCCTACGGGTCGCCGTAGGCAAACAGATAGAGTGATTTACTCGTTTCTCAACCCCCAACGACAAAATTATGTTTTCGGACCTTCCAAAGGATGGAAGTGAAGAAAAAATTACCAATGGCATGGGAAGAAATTTTGACATTGCTTATATTGCACTTCAGTTAGGTGAAGATTTAGCTCCAAGGAAAAGGATTCCAAAAGTTCCAGAAGTTCCCAGAGACAGATAGTATGATTTCCGTCTCAAAATTTTATCAAACTTACCGTATAGTGTTTATTGTCGAAGTTTGGACCATTCCCCATGGATATAGAAAACATTATACGATCAAACCATAAGGCGTCCAATGTAAACAATTGTTATGGATGAGACGACCTAAGATGGTCATAGATATGCAAAGCATCAATGATGAGGGCATAAATATAAGCATTGTGATGACAAATGGATCGGATAAGATATTCGAAACTAACACTTATCACAGGTATGTAGTCGATATGTTACAAAAGTAATAATACAAAATGGAACTGACATTCACAATGACTAATCTGGACAAGAAAAGAAAGTCTGCTTCTGTTTGGCAGTCCAATCTAAATTGGTGCCGTACTTTCCAGAGGGGGGGGAGGGATCAAAAGGGGAGTTATACATGTACACCACCAATTCACAAGAAATTATGTAAATTATTTCAGCAATAATAAAGTTTAGTTATAATCAGCCAGCAGATGCCTGTTAGTTCAAAAAAAACCACCAACATTTTCTCACAATTATCAAATTATGGAGTTAAATTTTTGATTCATCGTATGTATTATAGAGTACTCTATTGGTCCATTCGGATTTGTAATTGCGAAATTATATTGTTCGGGACCTACATTGTGCATAACGACGCATCAACAAGACTGAAAAATAGGATGGAAAACAGTTATTAGGTTATCAATTTATTCCATGCCAGATTGAATCATTTGGCGTTGTTCGGCTGCAGTAATGTACTTTCTTCCGATGTGCCTGTATATAAGGACAAATCTAATTATATTTCCTAATATGGTTAAATTAAAACGACGTCAAATCATTAAGGTTTTAAATTTTTGATCAAGTGGCTGGATATAGAAGTGTAAAGTCTTATCTTTCTGTATATAAGTTCAATTTTCAGTATGGTTTAGTATCCGCCCTGGGATTACGTGCGATTGTGTAGTTCTACTAAAAAAGGTTACCCCTGATTTAGCCCGATTCAGAATGATTCACATTACTACAAGATCTGACGATTTTTTTTATTTTTTTGCAAGATTTGTTTAAAAAAACTTTCACTTTATAATGTTACTTTTCACGAGGAGATAAGCAAGTACCAAGACATTCAAGATACAGGCACACACATGCAAGATCGGTAAAATTTGAGTGAAAATAGATAATTCTCTTGAACGCCATCCCACACTTGAAATCACATGCAGCAATCAGTTGACAATTAATGTCAGAGTCCGATTCTAGAAATGATCTTGGTTGTTTTAGATTTTCTTTTTTTTAGGTTTTTTTTTTGTTAGTTAAGATTGGGTGTGGGTTTGAATACATCTACAGATGAAATTTCATTATAGACCTTGCATAGGATAAGAATATGTTATACGCCTCCCTCCTTTGAATCTGATCTGATTCGTGAGCTGCATGGAACATGCGTACTGCATTTTTCTTTTATATGCCTGTAGTCATATTTTCTTGGTAGATTATTCACTTGAGGGACAACAAAACAAATTTCCAAGATTAAGAGAAAGTTAAGAGTCTTCACTTATAACCGATCGGGATTTTGAAGTAGAAATGAACAAGTTAAATCCCTTTAAATATAGCCACCACTAGATTGACGTCATCAATCAAACAAAGTAGGTGAACAAAAAGAAGAATTCCTACATTGGGAAAATCAACTAATTTTAATCCACACACACCCACACCACATGCCATTGTTTTTCGAGTTTTCCGTTGTTATTTTTTTTTTCAAGAACAATTGGACAGGCACATAATTACACATGAATTAAAAAAATGCAATTGTCTCGGTCAAACTAATCATTGATGAGATCATTGTATCATTTTAAACAAACGAAATGTCGTGGAAGTCTTCGTTTATACTACCCATTTCTCACTTATCAATCAATCTAAGTGTTTTTTTTTTATAGTTCAACTTTGTCCTTTACTTGCTAATTAAAAATTATTTTTAAATTGTACAAAAAATTTTTTTTTTTTCTTTTCCTTTCT
>LQHL01001824.1:7683-32158 GCA_001655755.1 Hemisphaericaspora haegerdaliae
AACTGTCCAAATCGATTCAAATTTGAGGTAATCTCCATTACTTCCCTTCTCGCCTTCAACCCACAGGCGAAGAAGTAGATCTTGAACTTGAACCTTCAGACTTTTTTGCATTATTAAAACCGTAGAAATATCCCTTGATTTCATTTTCCAAATGATGAATTAAATTCAACAAATTCCTCAGATGGAAATAATTTGGACTAGTCAAACTATCAAATTCATTTATTGAAAAATTCAATATTTGGTCGTTACTTAACTCATATTCTTGTGGGATAACATTCATTTTATCAAGGGGTATAGAAGCTAGGTTATTACCCATTGTGATGTAGCTGGCTGGATTATTGTACGGCAATACAGCACAAAGCCAAATTCTGGTCTTGTATATTTTAAATAATTCCTTGATCAATTCTCTAAAGTCAATTCTCTTGAAACCAGCAAAATAGTAAAAGATCAATTTTTTGAAATCACTTTGATATTCGACATTAATTAAAGTAAGATTAGATTCAAGGTTAAGCTCCTTGATTTTATTATAACAAGCAATAAATGCCTTTTTCTCTTCCAAAAATTTGCCGCTTATCTTGTGTACTTCTTTTGGTGTAGCGAATCTAAGTACCTGCTTGGTAGGTAAGGTAATTATGAATTCATTGTCTTCGTTCAGGTGCGAATTAATTATAGTTGAAGCATTCAATGACGTGGAATGGGTTCCACCGGCCTTACTAACGGCGCCCATGGATGTCGGAGAAGCCTGTCCGTCCTGAATAGTCAAACTCTTTAAATGTTCTAATTTCTTCAAGAAATTAAACAATATAGCGAAATTTAAATTCACCAAAGGTTCAACTATCATCACCAAATCCTTACCACGGTCTCCATCGACAATCACTAAGTCATCCTTTTGTAAAAATATGTTTGAATTATTAGGGTATGATAATAGGTCAAACTTCCCATTTTTATTAATAACGAGGCAAAGTATCTTATGATTAAAAGTTAAGTTATTCAAATTTTTTATGAAGGTGATCAACTTAATTATAGCAGCATTCAGCAATAATTCATTCAATCTTCTTAAAACTTCGGATGTTATATTTGGATCCTGGAAATATTTGATTGTTTTCAAATAAAGTGACTTCAAATCTGATGAAGCTACAATATATTTATCTCTTAAAATCAATCCATTTTCTAATTTTATTGACCCGTCGTTTGGAAGTCCCACTGGAATTGGCTGTGATCCAGGAGACCCAGATCCTTGAGGTGGTCCTTGAAAAGATGGTTTGACAAGTGTTTGTTGTTGAAGAGTGGGCAGCAGTTGTGATTGACGTGGCAGTTGTTGTTGTGGTTGACCTTGTTGGTGTTGCTGTGGTTGCTGTGGTTGACCTTGTTGCTGTTGCTGTGGTTGTTGTCGTTGCTGCTGCAGTTGTTGATGTTGCAGTTGTTGCAGTTGGGGAGATGTTTGATAAGCTACAGGTACATTTTGATTGAGTGGCAGTCTCTGTTGCTGATTTGGTTGTCGTGAATCTTGAAACGGTACAAAAGAAGGATTTAAAGGTGGCTGGTTAGGATAAAACGGATAAAACGCGGGGACATCAACCAACTGGCTTGGTCTTCTAGTTTGAAAACTATTCAACTTTGAATTCAAACTAAAGTTCGCAAAACTATCATTTAATTGATTGTAATTAATAGTATTTGGATCATTAAATTTATTAGTCATTGGTGAATTTCCAGAACCAAAAAATCTTGATGACGATCCTGGTGGTGGAGGTGCACTTACTTGAGGTGATTGATTTATGGGAGGGAAAACATTAGGTGGATTACTTCTTGTAAATGATTCGGCAGCATAACTTGGTCTTCTGGATGAGATATTTGAAACACCACCTTGTAATTCCAATGGCAAATTGAATGCGTCTTTATTTATGTTACTAAATTGTCCATAAAAATTTTGTGACGAAGGAGGTGAAGTTAAATCCACGGAAACCAGTGTTTCATCTAAAGTAGATAGTTTATTAAATAGCATATTATTGAAAGGTTGATGATTTCCAATAGATTCCTGTTCAGAATTGGTTCGTGACTTCAGATTGCGAGTACCGTTTCCGTTTGATTTAAAACTATCTGATTGATTCGAATTTAGAAAATCAGGATAATTCATGTCTTTTGATTTATTTTATAAAAATTGTATTAAAATGTTAATTATATTAGTTTATTGATTCTATAATGATGACCTTAAAAACACATTTAAATTTTGTAGTACAATAAAAAAGGATGGGATACAAGAAAAGAATGAATGATGATGATGATGACGATGATTGAGTTGCAAATTGTAAAGTCTAATCAAATGATCAAAAAAATACTTAACTGCTATTGACGACTATAAGTGTATCGATGATGTTTTCTTGAATCAAGAGTGGTTGTATATGTTTTTAAAAGTTGGTTATAAACTCTTCTCTGCTTTTGGTATGTACAAAAAAAAAATAAGCAAGAACTTTTAATATGGGGATGACTAGTATAAAATCAATATAAATAAGTTGATGAATCTATTGTTTAGGTTGATTGATTGGATTCTTAAAGAAAGTCGCCTAATTTCTTGATTAAAATAAAACGGAAAATTTAGTAAAAAGTCACAATTGTAAAGAAAGAATAAAATTATAAATTTTATTTGGGTCATAATGATCTTGTTTTCTTTCAGTCTGCCTGTTTTTTTTTTCCCCTGCGAAAATAACTTTCTTTTTCGATTCTCGTCTGGGAATTTTTTAGAATGGTTAACTTTTACGTAATAATAATAACAATAATAACAATAATAATAACAATAATAAAAGAATTCTAGAAACATTGGCGTTTGTTAAAACCAAAACCCATTTAACCTCCCCCCCTCCTCCCCCTTATTTTCTTTGATGTACTTTCTAACTAATTTTCAATGTATAAAACATAATAAACCTTTCTTTAGATAAATGTCAAACTAACAATTTCATTGACACCGGATATCAGATTAACAATATTTACAAAGAGAAAAATAACCGAAAGCGAAACATGGAGTAAATTAGATAAGGACTACAATCAATATAATATTTATTGTAAGAAACAGGCCATCCTCTCAAGTATAAACTGGTTTTTTTGTTAAAACTATAGTTTGTTTCTTGTGGATATTTGATGATGGTTTGTAAACCTTCATGTGCAAATAAAAATCATTCAATTTTTATTTTGTTTTTGCTAATTGATAGAGAGTGTGACCCAAAAGTGACCCAAAAAAATACCAAACACAAAAATTAATATTTATTGTGTAACCATTTTTACTTGAAGATTAAGCGAGAAAAAATATTATTGTTAACCTTGTTTTATTGTCTTTTTTTTGTATTGTATAAGATTAGATTACTGTGGTGGAGTGAATCCGTCTCCTAGTGACCTCAATCATTGTGATGATTTCAATTACAAAGGTCAGAGAAAGAGCTAGAAGTAATAGAATCAATAATTTACATAGATAAAAGAAGTTTAAATTAATAAATCAATTTTACCACCATTTAAACTTTTCCTTTATTTCATATTGTAGTCTATTTTTTTTTTGGGTTGTCGATTATTGCTATCCTAAACAAGTGTCATACGGTCAAGAATGTTAGAAATACGATGCTTCATACGAGGAATGAGCTTCAAGGGGAATTTCCCAAGATGAATTAAGTTTGTTGGATTTTCGTTATTTTTAAGTTCTTAGTTCAATACTATCCTTGAATTTCTGACCACACTAGGTCTATCAAGGAGAAAAAGCATAAATCTGGTTGAAGAGTAATTACTTTTAGTTGTTATGTAGAACTGTAACATTTCATAACTTTAATTAGTTTATCGCGCAATTCCATTTAGGTATGGGGGGAATCAAATTAGAAGTTCATATACATGGTAAATTATCTGTACTTGTGCTATGTATAACTCTATTTAGTATCGAGTAATATAATGAACATTCTATTTTGATGTTTATATCCCAATTCCTGAAATGCCTTGTTTACTTAAAGAAAAAGTTTTCATCTACATGTTATCTATAATGTTAGTAGAGAGATCATGATTCGAATCCTAGAGCCCCAAAACTCGCCCCGAAAAAGTCCTTAATAAACTGCGGCAGCCCTAAGCCTATTGTTGTACCCCTTAATGAAATATCGGCAATTTTTCAATGATTATTCTACAATGAAACTGTTCAGGTAGTATTATCTATACCAGACACTAAGTTTAATAAATACCACAATTCAAAGTCTGAATGATATAGACACTATTAAACTGGGGGAAAATAATACAACAATGTCTAATGCGCGATATAAATTAGACCTAATGACTCGTTCTTTGTCCTTCTTTATTTCACAATCATTCTTTATTTCACAATCATTCTTCAGAAAAGCTTAATTTGATTGACTTCGGCTTAATCTCCTCCTCCTCCTCCTCAAAAAAAAAGGTTACAAGAGAGTCATCCAAATAACTTATCTGAAAGTCTCCCTAAAAATAGATCTCATTCCCCGAGATCACAAAATTTTATTTTTCCTTATCCCCACAGTAAATTGAAAGAAAATCCGAGGGATTCATTTTTCGGGGCATTCCGTTACGACCACAAAATAAAAAAATTAAAAAAATTCCCGAGAGAATGCGAGAAGAAATATTCGTACGATCAAAACCAAAAACTAAAAATAATTGAAACTTTTAAGTGCAGAAGACATATTTCGGATTCAACCTGGAAAGATCACCAAAGTGATTTCCCATCAGATTTCTCATTAGGTTTCTCATTAATTTCTCATTAGATTTCTAATATACAAGTTTCGAGAAAATAATATAAATATATAAAGATATAAAAATTGGTATACTCTCAAAATAAACCAAACCCGCTAAAAAAAACATCACACGTAAAATACAATTATAGCTTCAATGACTGACCATTTCTCTCTGGCAATAATAAAAACCTCTTCCGATATCAGTGAATTACTATGGTCGAGTAATCTCTAGGTGAGGAAGACATACCAACGGTACTTCCTCTTCTCAATCCAGTACCGGCCTTTGGAGGGTAAACACCATGACCCTTAACAAAGACGGTTTCGTCAGCATCTAATGGTTCACATGTACACCAACCATTCTTTGGACTTCTGTCCATAACTTCATGGACATGTTCACCGCATCCAGACCAAGATTTCTTGTCTATAATGTTTGTTAGTATTGTTATTCAAATGTTTGTGAAGGTGTTTAAAGAGTTTTATGGAAATCTAAAACTTTAACCTTCACATCACTGTATACTTTCCACGAAAGCAAGATAATGAATATGAGAGCCACATACTGCAAATACCACAAATTTCAGTTTTACACATGTTAAATAATAGTTTATAAGATAGTTCGATAATGAAGATAGAAATAAAGAAATTACAATAGCCTACAAAAATTCAAAAAGAGAAACCCGGTACAATTTATATGAATGTTGCCTGGTTTGAACAACACGGGAAACAATTCCTATGAAGCAAAGGACATTAAAGTCCGATCAATGCAGTCATTTAAATTTAATAATCAGTTGTACATTGACCATAAAAAGTTAAAAAAAAGATTTATAAAATAATTTCTATTTTTTTCTTTTAAATAAGGCTATTTTTTTTTTCCTTGTGACTTCCTTTTATCCATACATAGTCATCTGGAGTTCCGATTTCAACCTTCTTCCTATTTATTCCGAGAATGTATAGTCGCATGTACACAAATCTCAAACGGATTTATTGTTCCCATTCTTGGATGGTTGATTTATTATATATACTAGCTCAAACATCTTGATCCTTCATCTTCCGGTTGTTATTTTTAAGCATGCAGATCACTCCGTGTTTTATTTTTTTGAATTTTGGGTTCCTCGGATTGCATACTTTTGAGTCATTTGAACCCCAGGTAAAAAGTTAAATAAGGTTTTGCATTAAAAAATAATAAATCATGAGATAAACTAGTCATCTGCATATTTTGATATTTGTCAAGTCTTGTATACAACTTGACATTATTACAAAACAGGATTCCTCTGGGGTTGCACTAGTTAGTTTCTGTTTGCTTTAGTCATAGTAGAGCATGGCATTGGGCAAAGGATCCGATTAAAGTAGAAAACTTCATGATTCCTAACCAGCGACAGGGCTCGTATTAAGGTTGAAAAGAAATAACTTATCCAACTCCGTGACGTAATATTAAAAGGAGAAATATTAAATTCGTCAAAGACGGAATAGAAAGTTTTTTGATGATTCATGAAATATGTCATATGTTACGCCTTATTTTGCCTTTTTCCAAAATTATCGTCTCCCTTATCAGCTCCCAAATTCACAATTGACTCAAGAGATTTTTGCCCTGACGGGATAGTCCATCCGTTTCTTTTCACTGCAACATTGATTTGGTAACCAACCAAGACCCATCTCCATGCATCGGAATTTCTCTTCCCTAAAATCAGGTTATGATTCTATATGTAGCCTTAATAATCCGCCTTCTTTTGTTGATTTAATGTCGGCTGTAGTAATGTACATATAGGAGAGAGAGATCGGAATAATCGATAATCCTAAAATTGGGATAAGGTTTTAAATGAGACAGAAATTTCCGAGCTCAATTCAGACCTTTTGTACCCTTGATCTGATTTATCAATGATTTTATTTTTATTGTTATGAAAGTTACTTTAAGAAATATGGCTTCTACTCAAAATAGAATATTGTTCATCCAATCTAGTAATTGAACAACTGAGCTAACCCGCTCTTTTAAAATCATATAAAATCTCAATGAAAAAACTACAATTCACCATTAGGTGATCATAACTTCAAATACCCAGAACCAGACACATCCTAGGTTATCAATCAGATCGTGTCAAAATATCCTTCATTTATCAAAGATTATTCGTATCAAGGCTAAATTCGATCTGTGGAATTTACTTGGTTTAATGAAACGAACCGATTTGTTACCAATAGCACTTTCATGGAACCACTAAGGTCGACGTCCCATATATATTGAAAAATCCTTGGTTACAGTATTTACGCGCGAAGGATGAACATCACATTACTAATATCTGAAAGAAAGGCAAAAATGTAAATTCACATTAATCTAGATACTTAAAAAATGCTACTTACTAAATTAACCTTATAGACACATTTTTGCATCTTCCTAATCACTAATATTACAAACCAGAAACTAAAACATTAACAATTTCTCTTATAACTTCCCCTAATTTCTTAACAACCACCAGTTTGTTCACGGTGAGCTTCAATAGTGTCACCATCTTCCAACTCCAATTCATCGGGGGTGTTATGTGGATAAACTCTAGTACCATCAATCAAGAATCTCAAACTGCTCATGTCTTTACCTTGTCTCTTACAGAATGCTTCCATTAATCTTTTCATTGGGGTTGATCTTTTGATCTTAAAGAAAATTTCAGCAGACCCGTCGGAAACCTTTAAGTTGATGTGGGTGTTATCTGGCTTTTCTTCCTTTGGAGCTTGTGATGGAGCTGGTGCTGTTTCTTGTTCAGTGTCAGACATGATGATATGATATGAATTTAATGTATATCAAGAGAGACGTGTAACAAATATTTTATGTTTTCCTTTTTCTGTTTTTTTCAGAGAGTGTTGGCCCACCACACAGAACCAAAGCAAATTGAACATAAGTACACGACCTAGCAACAATACTTTTCTGGCTGCTAAAACATGGTCAGGGAGTGTTTCAGGTGTCACATTATATTACTCATTTTATCTCTAAAAAGGTTATTGAAATCTTGCTGGCTGTTTCAAAAAAGCTAGAAAATTTTGTTGGGTCAAGCTTCTTTCAAAATCTTTGACATAATTCAAAAATGTTTCAAGTTAGTGTCAGGTTTGTCACCTCTGAAACATACACATAGAACGCCATAATCTTCATATTTAACTACTTTGTTAACCAATATTGTCAAATATTAGACAAAATGCACTCTATAATACAAACACTAATAAAAATACTCCTTATTTATGACACGAAACTATCTTAATCTAAAGGAGAAACTATCACAAGTTTATCTAAACAAATATGTTGTACTCCTACTACTTATCCTAATAAAGTTAATCATTCTACGAAACTCCCTCATATCACACATAACCAAAAATACTGTTGATAGATCAGTATGCGATGATGATGAGATTCAACCAATGTTGGATACAATGCATAAAGTAGTTACTGATAGCGTTACCAAGATCAAGTATTCTGGAATCGCTTTTGTGATTATTATAATAAAAGTCATTAGAGAATTATTATTGTTCTATATTGAAATATTCCTTGGAACATATTTATGTCTCTTAAATGCCATAGTAAAAGGTTCAACGGAATTTGCTTTGGATTCAAGCGAGGCTGTTCTTAGAACAGTAAATGTTACGATTGTTGAGGCAACCAAAGAGATAGATCTGGGATTGAAGGGATTGTCTAACCTACTAAACGATTTCAACAAAGGAATTACCGGCTTTAAATCTATATTTACAGGCAAGGGTGCCAAACCTTCAGAATTCGAGGATAAGATAAAACTTTCTTTAGGAAAATTGAAAGACAAAATCATGATACCTAACAAAGTGATCACAAAAATTGAAAGTGTTAGACAAACCGATTTTGTGGGAATCACTAAATTGGATAATACTACACAGCTTGTGTTAGCTAAACCTTTCAATTTGGTAACTCAAGAGTTGACAAAAATAAAAGAGAGCAAACATTGGAACAAAGTGAAGCCAGTCGATCCGATACAAGCCCGAGAAATCTGTTTAGAAAATGTTGAAAGGGCTATTAAATCTCGTGATAGGTTACTCACAACAATAAGATATACCAGCAAAGTTCTCATAATATTGATTATCTTAGGGATGATAGGATGCCTGTTGGTATTCCTTTGGATTGAATGGAGGAAATGGAGAAGAACCGAACAATTTATACATGAAGAAGAACTCAGCAAAAAATATGGTTTTCGCAACCAATGGAACATCTACAATGATGCAATTTTATATGTGGGATTGAAAAAGTGTGGCATCTCGGTCAGTAATAAAGTCATTTGGATGTGGAGTTATCTAACTAGTGAATTTGCTAGGAATGTATTGTTTTTTGGTATGATGGGGTTGATTTCCGTTATCATTCAGTACATTTTAATCAATTCTGCCCGAAACACCATAACCGATCGAATCGGCACGTTACAACTGAACAACCAAAACAATCTCACTAGAAATGTTACTGATGAGTATATTAAGAATATGAACAATTATATGACGCAATCAGAACTAAACCTAAACGAGCAGCTATTCGGCCATATCAAGAAAGCAAGTTTAGCGGTACATGAGCACTTGCTTCAATTGATAGAGAATTTGAACAAGTTATTGAACACAATATTTGGAAAGACTCCCCTTAAGAAACCAGTAGAAACTGTTGTTTACTGTACATTGGGGAGAAAATTAGAAAAGATTGAAAAAGGTTTGGATTGGGTAAATAAAAATTTATATGTTAAATTTCCGCAAATTACTGACGAAATTAAACAAAGTATTAAAGAACTCAAATTTATCAAGACAGATAGCATACTAAAGAAGATGAATGAAATCATCGATATATATGAGAAATCATTATATCTAGAGTTATATATCAGCTTGGTATTACTTGGATTATGGGTACTACAAGTAATCATTGGGTGTCTGATTTTATGGTACAGAAGTTGTCACATTGAGAACGACAATAACAATCCCCTTACCATCAGTGATCCACGAGCTTTAACCCTTGAAGAGAAGGCCGCATATGGATTCCCATTTCTGGAGGATACGCAAAAAATTGGGTTGGACAATTATAGCCCTCAGGGAGAGCAGTATCGACTATCAAGTGTATATTCCAGAGACTACTGATCATTCTAAAACATAAACTCTCGTTTTCTATTATACAAAATTATTTATAATTAGCTACCGGAAGTTAATATACATATTACTTTTTAATAGGAGCCGGTTTCTTCCAATAATATTGCTTATGTGTTTTTCTACATGATCTTAATCCTCCATGCCCCTTCATATTAGCTACCAAGGTCTTTCTATCTTGATCTTCGTCTTGTTCAGGCATATAATAGTATTCTTCTTCCAAACTTTTGCCTGCTGCGTCTTTTCCTTGACGATAGATGACCCCTATACAAGGAATATTGTTTAAGACAGCTCTCATTTGACTAAGGGTCAACTTGGACGTGATGACAGAAATAGTGTTCAAAAAAGATGCTGGAGTTGAACTTAAACGAGAAAATGCAAGATGGTTGATAAGGATATTATTGATTTCCGAGATATTTGGAAGCTCCGCAACTGATTCCTCAGCGAAAGTTGGGACCGGTTGTTTGTCCAATGTGGATTTCTTTTTCTTTGGTTTGGGTTTCGATTGCGGTTCTTCAGACTGAGCTTTTCTCTTGATCGGTGTGGAAATTGTTTTGTCAACAACGTTAAGTTCAGGAGAAACACTCAGCGAACGCTCGACTGGAGAACCGATATCTGACTGATCATGGAAAATCTTGAAACTCAGCGTGGAATTGGAGGGGACTAGTTGGGTTGGTTGTTGCAAAGTTGGTACATATGTAGAAACAGGAATGGATTCAATCTTAGCGACAAGTTCCTTGCTTGGACTCTCTTGTACTTCATCAGATATAGTCAAACTTGGCTTTGGTTTCATTGGTGTATTTGGGAAGCTGTATAACATAGACTTATTGACAGGTGTTCTGTCGAGTAAAACTGGAAGCTCTTCATCTGTTAGTTCTTCATCAACATCTTGTGGATTTAACAAAACTACCTGCTTCGATATCTCTAACCAAATATTGTGGAACTTAGGAATCGTTATAGTTTCATGTTGCCTGATATAGAATTCAGTGTTGTTTCCTTCGAGTTTGATAGATCGGTTTTCAACAGGAATCAAACTAGACTCTAATAAAGTACCAGTTTTGTTTTCCATAATAATAAAATCATCGGCTGAACTGGTAGCAAAGACCAAGCAAGCTCGTGGAATACAAATGGCAACACCATTTGCCCCAATACATGTTAGAATGATTTGTTCAGAGCTGTAACTGACCTTCAAGTGCACACGAGAAATGCGAGAATCCTTCGGATTAAGTGCAAACTCACAACTGCGTGAAGATCTACCAATGCTAAAGTGTGATTTATCTTGTAACAACGGAACACGGACGACAGCCTTGTCAGGATTTAAAACATTGAAATCTGAATTGATATTGACATTTGCGTTTTTGAACTGGAACACATCAGGATTTGCATCGACAGGGGCTCTGGTAGGAGAAGACGAGCGGAAAAGGGCAGAAGATGGGTTTGGGGTTGGATAATAATCTTGTCTTCCTCTGAGTTCAAATTTATCATTTTTGGTGCCTTTACTAAAAGAGAAGGGATCTTCGTTTTCTTTATTGTCACCATCGTTGTGAATCAACGGTGACGATGGGGGGAATTGATGGCTTGTGTTCGACATCTTGTTTAATGACTAGAACTGGCGATAACTGTTTGTTTGGAATTTGTTGTTTTTAATGAAGGATAAAATTTTATTAGAATTCTAACTCGGAGAAGTATTCTATTCGAATAGCGTGTTTGTTTATATTATTGTTTTAGAAAATTGTTGCAACCACCGCGTTTTTGTGTACACACGTGATAAAATGTATTTTCGACAAAGTGATAGGTACCAAACCCTAATGGCAACAGTTACACGTGATATATTTATTTTGTGTAAACCAGTGTATTTTATTTTGTTCTGCGACTATGTTAATTTTCTGTATACAAAATGTTTGTAAACGTATAAAGAGAAAAAATGTGGACTGCACATGAATTTAATTGACATTTGCACGACTCTTCCTAACAAATTCCCACCAAACCAATCTGTCACTCTCTTAGTTTGGTTTTTCCCATAGTGAAAATTTTAAACAAAAGAAAAAAAAATTTCATACAAGGAACCTTTTAGTCTTCTTGAATTACAGATAATAAATAGCAAACATGGGTAGTATGTGAAGATATCATTTAATACAGCGTTAGATCGTTAATGCTGGAAGCCAATACAATGTTTTAAACTGCAGTATTTTAAGATCAGAAACTTACCAAATCCTGGTAAATGACGTCCAAAGGTGATTGGTAAATGCCACCATAGAAATGCAAAACTTAAGTGAGAAAGAAAGAAAGATGAAATAATAAGAAGCATATAGTCATCGCAACCGCATTTGAAGAGAAACATAGAAGTTCATCAGTTCTGAATGATCAGAACGAAATTCACGAGTCTTCAAGCAGTTCAATCAGAGGGCAGAGCAGAACATTGTAGAATCTATTTTCATTAAGAATTATATACTAACACCTTTCAACAGAAGGTACTCCATCTTTAGGTAAACGTCACAACAAGTCCCACACTTTATGTAACAGATGTGGTCGTCGTTCTTTCCACGTTCAAAAGAAGACCTGTTCTTCATGTGGTTACCCAGCTGCTAAGATGAGATCTCACAACTGGGCTTTAAAGGCTAAGAGAAGAAGAACTACTGGTACCGGTAGAATGGCTTACTTAAAGCACGTTTCTAGAAGATTCAAGAACGGTTTCCAAACCGGTGTTGCCAAGCCTCAAACCGCTTAAATTAAATAATCCATGAATTCCATACTATAGTTCCAATAATACATCCAAAATTTAAGGAAGGTGATATTACACTTTCGGTATTTTGATCATATATATAAAGAATTGGGTTGTCTTAATTATTTAATTTTTTGTCATTGAAGTTTACGTATACATCAAAAAATATACAATTGTATCATAATGTTAAAATCAAACTTGAAAAAATTGTAGTAACTTTTATTATTTCTATTTACAATTCTATTCAATCCACTAATTCCATTTCATCGAAATTCGTTGCAGCTTCTGCATCTTCATCGTTTACATTGAAATACAAATTATCTGCTTCTTCATGAGTTACGAAGTTGTTTAAGATTTCTCTAGATAACTCCACAGTCTCATTATCATATGGAAATTCCAATCCATTTGCAAAATCGCTTTCTAAATCGGTAATAAATTTTGCTTCTAAATCTAATGGAGTAACATGATTTAAATCTCTTGCTATTTCTTCACACCATGGATTAAAGACCCGATTCTTAAAAAATCCCTTGCTGCGAATCTGCAATAGCATTTTGTGAGCATCTACCGAAAGAGAATCAGAACCAAACGCAATTCTCAGCAACACAACATATAGTTCATATATGGTTTCCGGGTAAATCAATATTGTTAAGTCTCGTACGTCTTGAATCAAATAGTAAAGCAACCTCACTATAATAGCAACAATTCGAATTCTCAAATGGATGTACTTTGCCCTTGGCGCTTGCATTATACCTGATTGTTCAAAGCCGATGATACGAATCATTGATTTGAAATGCTCTTTATTTTGCAAGAAGTTGACATTCTGTTTGGTTACCACAAGTGACTCTAACAATTCACCAACTCTCACGCGAAGATTATGTAAATGGAATTCGTGCTCACTTTTCACCTCAAAAGCTGAATGGGTGCCTTCTAAATGTTGCAATTTAAAAGGAACCGGCAGTGGCATTGAGACTAGAAAGTTGTTTAAAAAGTCATGTTCCACTGGAACCATTGATTCAATTTTTTTGTAATCGGTATTATTACCAACAATCCTATTCAAACCATAAAACATAAAATCTTCTTTCAATGGAATATCAATTAGAAAAATCTTTAATAATGAATCAATCACCCTCTTATTCTTCGACTCTCCATTAAATCCGAATGTGTCTTCTGAAATTGAAGCAATTAACATTTGTACAACATTGAAAACCAAGTTTATCTGCACGGTACTTTTAAAACGTTCAGGATTATTTGGAAGAAGTAACTGGAACAAATCTAGCGGGAACATCCGCCAAATTGAACAGATAAATTCTGAATCATACGACGATGACAAAACCATCAACATTTCTATAACATCCACGCAACATAAAAACATGAACTTTTCGAGAACCATTACTTGATATGGAACATCATGATAATTAGCCAAATCATCTTCGTCTAAATTCGAATTCACCAAGAAAGACAGGTTCTTTGCAATTGCAAAGTATTTTTGTAATAATCGAGCAATCAAATCCATGGTCATTGCAGGAGGACGAAAACTTATGGCGCAATAAACCAAAGATAATAAGAAGGGGATCAGAAGAATTGCTTTTTTTTCTAGAAGGATTTCGATTAATTCGGTGACCGTCAACGTGAACTCGTTTAGCAACTGATCTAATCGGAGATTCTTTCGAAGCAGTAGAAATTCGACAATGAAGGAGGACATCGCAGATCGCTTGGGTATGTGAAGAAGCTCCGTGTATATTTCAGTGTCAGCGCATATCTTGCTCAAATAATCTAGAGAAGTTCGTTTGGAGCCTGGTATACAACAACCCCATAATTCATCCATAAGCAACGCCACATCATTTGGAATCTTCACTCTGCGAAACGGTCTAGATAGATCCGTCAACGACGACGGAGGAGTCGACCCGTGTATTCTATTAGGAAATACTTGGCTATCAGACGATCTTTCAGTGCTTTCATCGATCTCTTGATTAGATAGTTGCGTGCTTGTTATCTTTCGTTTCTTATGGGTATATGATGCAGCTAACAATTCATTATTTAGAAACTTCTTTTCGTCTTCTAACTTCTGAACAGCATGTTTCAAAGCATCTACCTGTTCGTCTTTGCTTCTTTTTAGCGACGCGTAAGAATCGTTCAACAGCTGGATTTCCTCTTGTTTCTGATGTTGAACTTGATTCAATTGGGCACGCAAGATCGCAATCTCACCATCTGCGCGAAATAGCTTGGTCTGAACTTCATCTTGGTTATGGATACGCTCGTAATGTTTACTAGATTGAGCATGAGGAGTTTGGGTTGGGATTACCTCATTATTGTGGACAGCTGCCTGGCCATGTATTAACGCTTGGAGCAATTCGTCATCTTCATCATCGTCAAAATCACTTCCAGAACTTGACATTATATATAATAAGATACCATAATCTGAAATACCCTTGGTCTTTCCATTGAAAGAAAGTACCTCACCCTAATTCACCCAGATCGATCACTTGTCAAAAAAAAGATCCGACTTTCGAGCACGTGACATCATCGGAATTTCGATTGAAAATTTTTGTAATTAGTTCTCATCTATGGATCCCATCGCCAAAACAATACAATTCAGGAACGATAAGATCATATCCATATCTTTGCCCCTCTAACTTCACATTTTCAAAGAGTCATGTCTGAAAACCAAAACAGCAAGTCAAATTCACAGGATAACAAGCAAGTTAACCAAACTCCCGCCGTTGCAGCATCACTTGTTCCAGTGCAACCCAGTCCCCTCAGTTCTCGCGATAAAACTACCAAAAGGTTAATTGTCGTTTTGTCTCAAGCATGTTTAGAAACCCACAAAATGAATACAGGTGGCCCAGGAGGTGATAGGTTTGCTTTATTAAATTGTGACGATCACCAAGGTTTGTTAAGAAAGATGGGAAGAGATATTGCGGAAGCCAGACCAGATATTACCCATCAATGTTTGTTGACGTTATTGGATTCCCCTATCAACAAGGCAGGTAAATTACAAGTGTATATTCAAACTGCAAGAGGTGTTTTAATAGAAGTTAACCCAAGTGTCAGAATCCCAAGAACATTCAAGAGGTTTTCTGGTTTGATGGTCCAATTATTGCACAAATTGAGTATTCGTTCTGAAAACTCCAAAGAGGTCTTATTAAAAGTTATTAAAAACCCAATCACAGATCATTTACCTTCCAAGTGTCGTAAGATTACGTTATCTTTCGATGCTGAAATCAAGCGAGTTCAAGATTATGTTTCCACATTAGATGACGATGAAAGTATATGTGTTTTCGTTGGTGCCATGGCAAGAGGTAAGGATAACTTTGCCGATGAATATGTTGATGAAAAGATTGGTCTTTCTGACTACGCATTATCTGCATCAGTTGCATGTTCCAAGTTCTGTCACGGTTGTGAAGATGTTTGGAATATTTACTAAGCGTTCTTTTGTGGCCTCATTTAAATAGGCCGACACTTTATTTCTTGTTCGAAGTTTGCATGGAGTTCTTCCATGACAAATGCTAAATTTTTACTTTTATATTTTAATACTCTCTGTACAAATAGAAGAATTTCGATAGAAAATATAAATCTGAATGTCTTGAAAAATATGGAACCTTCAACCGAGCATTCCAAAAAATAATGATCATATTTTTGCAGTCAAAAGTTTGCAATCACTTCTTTGCAAAGCACTCTCTCAAATACTTTAACACTACTATAAATCTTCAAGTTCTTTATCAGAAACATGTCTTGTATGATCCAAGCAATTTCGGTTCGTGGGTTGACCAAATCAATATCTGTTAGTACTGCTATTTTGGAACTGCTCAGGCTTGGCGACTTGTGGAGTTTCAACTGTTCTAAGGCCACAATAGTTCCATTGACAAGAACCCCAATTCCTTATTTCATCCGTCAAGATAGAAAGGATAAACAGAGATTAATTAATGTTTTTGATTCCAAAGGTCAACAGGTTTTCTCATTTGAAAGATTGTCTTGTCTCACGCCAGTATGGAGAATGTTAACATTTCCTGAGAGAAGGGAAATTTGTACCATCAAGGTTGGATTGATTACTAGATCAGTTGATTTTCATACAAAAGAAGAAATCACCCATAGAAATATTTTCGTTGATTGGGGTACAAGTGGAAGATATAGATCTTTTTACCTTGATGATGGGTACAAATATTCGTGGTCATCATCTTCCATGTGCTTAGAAAAAGTAGTAAATCCCAATGGTGGTAGTGAAGAAAAGCGCATTAGGGTTGCCAAAGTGAAACTTATGAGACAATTCAAGATTGATTTTGAAGTTTTGGTTGACGAGGAGAACATTAATCCAGAAATTGCATTGGCTACTAGCTTCGTTTCAATGCTCACTCAATGGGGAATCGGCAGTTTCACTGAGACGATTGGGCCAACTTTCGTTCCGGTTCAACCAGTCGAAAATGAATCAGTTGATTCACAGAATACTGAAACTCAAATCACTTTGGTGTTTGAAAACACACATGATCCAAATGTAGAAGTGATTTACTAATACATTAAAAAAAATTAAACATTTGTCATATTTCTAAATAAACAACTATTATACAATTAATAACAACATCTATATATCCAAAACACCCTCCTTACGTAAAACTTTCTCTATTTCCCCAAATAAGGTATCAGTGGTTGATTTTGATCCCTTTACAGTTGTACAAATGATCTGGGACTTTTGGTTCATTTCTCTGGCATTGATCTTTATTCTGAAGCGACAACTTTTCAAGTCGAAGGCATTATGTTTCGAAATTGAACCAGTGATATTATATCCCACTTGATCATTACGCAAATCCTTCAAACCAAAGTTAGACCAGGAACTCAATAATGCATACAAAGCAGTGGACATTTCATGTTTAGGTAAAATAGTATCGAATCGCTTGATTTCATTTTCAGCTGAATCTGTAGAACCCGAAGATGAGAACCATCTGAAGAAAGAACTTCTCGGTTTTTCTTCTACAGGAGATGGCGTTGAACGATCAAGTGCTCCGTTTTCCATGGTCTTTTTCGAACCCCAGGACAATTTTCTGAAGAAAGAAGGTTTTCTCTTTTGATTCTGAGGGTAGTTAGTCTTATCTTCCAATGGTTTCTTAGAGCCTCCCTTTGGTGCCGTTGGAGGAATGGTTTCATTATTCTTTTGATCGCGTACCTTAGGATATGAAATTGGGTTGGTTTGTTTGGTAAATTCCTTAAAATCAGCTATGAACTCTTCATGATCTGGTAACATCGACTTCCTATGACCATTTGGTACAGATTCGTTTGCTAAAGCGTCAATGGAAGACCTTGTAGATTTTCCATCAGGTAATTTGATCTTATCAAAGACATCACTAACTTCTTCTTCAGTAGTTTCCACCGAAAGCATTGATCTATGCTTTTTGTGATGCACTTCATCACCTTTGCTAACAAAAGTGTCATCATAATTCTTTCCATCAGTCGGTAAATCAGGTAGCTTAGACACTGGTCTCGATCCAGTCGGTTTAGTATACTTTCTTGTTGTTACACGGGAATCCCTCTTATCTGAAGCATCATAATAAGAAAACCTCTTATTTGCTAAATGCTCATCAAAATCAATGACCGAACCTTCATCCACTTCACCTAATAAATCATCATCACCATCTTCAGCAAAACCAGCTTTATTTAATCTTTGAGCAAAACTAGTCTTGAGAATATTTTCATTTGTTTCGTCATCAGGAGCATTAACATATGAATTTAAATCTTGATATGATTGTTTAGTGGAGTACATTGACAAAACCGATAATCTCTTGTTTGAGTTTGTGAAATTTCTTGATTTTCTAGTGACATTAGGAATTTTAACATTGCTAATCAAAGTTTTTGGTCCAGCTTCAGATTTTGATAGTCTTTTACCCTTCAAATCATATTGCGAGTTTAATAATTTGGATTTACGGATTTCAGACAAGTAATCATCGGTCAAATCATCGCCACCAATTTTAGGAGTTCCCAAATGGTAACTAGCCAATGAATGCCTCTTCGTCTTATCGAAACCATCCACTTCATCATCATCATTAGCATCATCCATTATTGAAATCATCGATTCTCTATTAATCTTCTTACGAGAGACTGTCGATTTTCTCTTTTCTTTACTTTCGGGATGTTCTTTAAGATTTCCATTTCTCCATTCCTGCTCCAAGGTATCCTTGGCCTTTTCTAACTCATCATTTTCATAAGCCTGCCACAATGGGTCCAATCTAGAAACTGGTCTTCTTTTGGTCAAAATTGGAGTTCTTCTATGAGTGGGTTGAGTAGCTGATCTTTTCTTCAAATGCTCAAGTTCGTCAAGAGTAAAGTGATCGTTATTTTGATCACCTTCCGATAAAGATCTGATAGCATTATTATTCTTAGGATGTCTTTTAGGTTGACATAATTCAGTTTCTACCACTTCCTGTTCACTATTATTGACCTCTTCTGTAATAATATTATCTTCTCTCACCAAGATACTCAACTTTCTTGAACTTAACAAGGAACGTCTCTGTTGTCTCTTTCTCTTTCTTTCTAATTCCTTACGCGCCTTCAATTCCGCTTCGTGTTTCTTCCTTTCGATTTCCATTAATCTTTCGTATTCCCTAGCCTCTCTTTCTTCAGCATCAACCAAGTTTTCATCATCTTCATCATATTCCTCCTCATTAAAGATTTTGTCACATAACGCAGCAAAAGTTGCCGAGGTTCTCTTAGTTTGTTTATCCATATATTCCCATTCACTATCTCCAGATAATTTAGCATAAGTAGACAACAATTTCATGGTGATTGATTTTCTCTTGAGTCCATTGACCATTGAAATTCTCATTGATTTGCGTCTTGACATTTTCTTCTTTCCAACCATAGATGAACGCTTACCGGGAGAAAGGTTTGCCGATTGCAATAAATCAGGAACTGGGGCAGACTTTCTATTTTCGGGAACTTTTTCCAATTCATGTGGTTGATAATAAGAGTCTTTCGAAGGTAAGGAAGGTGGAATGGAATAATCACTTTGGGCTTGGACAATTTCATTGTAGAGATTTCTTGCAACACCATTATTTGGATTCAGGGTACCATTGGTTTGTTGCTTTAGTGGTGATTTAGTTGGAGATTGATAATAAGTTGACTGTCTTTTGCGTGGTGATTTACGAGGAGATTTGTATGGGGAATTGTGTACCGAGGTTGAAACATGTGACATTCGATTAATCATCGAGTTTCTATTATTCCCTGTCCCTGTATTCTTATATTGGAAAGAAGTAGGTCTGGATACAGCAATTTGACTTGCTCTTTTGGCTTTCCTTGGAGTCAATGTAGCTGAACCACTACGAGGAATCTTGGTATTAAAGCTAGCAGATTTCTTAGGACTACTTGAATCATCTTGATTATGTTTATATCTCATTAACAAAGCATAGAATGTCTTTTCTGGGTTAGAACCACTTTTCAATAAATTATCAATGATTTCTTGTTCGGGCCTATCATGCCACAAGATAGACAAATTAGATAAAATTTGCTTGTCGATATTCTTAACTGAACCTAATGATTTGTACGCGGTTGCTGGATGAGGTAAGGATCGTTCACTAATCAAATCTTCATTTGGAATTGGATATTTGGTCAATAATGGATGCTTCAATATCTTTTCAGTTTGGATTCTGTTTACTGGATCTGCAGTTAACATTCTTGCAATCAAATCTTGGGCTTCAGGAGATATTTCACAAGGCATATCAAATCTTCCAGCTTGAACTTTCAATAATAAGTTTCTGATGTTCTCATCATCAAAAGGTAATCTACCAGTTAATAATGCGAATAATATAACCCCACATGACCAAACATCAGATGCTGCACCATGATATTTTAAACCACTAACAATTTCTGGAGCAGCGTAATGGGGTGATCCACAAGAAGTTTCTAATAATTTTCCATTACTTTCTAAAGCAGCCATACCAAAATCAGCCAATTTGACATTTAATTGTGCATCCAATAATAAGTTTTCAGGTTTCAAATCTCTATGACAAATTCCCAACGCATGACAATAAGCTGTACCCAATATTATTTGACGGAAATATTTAATTGCTTCAATTTCTTGTAGTGGACCTCTTTCAACCAATAAATCAAATAATTCTCCTCCTTCAACATATTCCAATACAAGATAAAGAGCTTTTGATGTTTCCCACACATCATATAATCTAAGGACATTAGGATGATTTAATAATTTCATAATGATAATTTCTCGTTCAATCCCATATGGTAATCCATCAGCTTGGATTTCATTGTTAGGTACATCTTCATCATTCTGTAATTCTGACTTGGAAACAACTTTAACTGCTGCTTTTTGACCTGTTGTTTGATGTGTTGCTAACAATACTCTACCTGTTGCTCCTCTTCCCAAAGTTTTTCCCAATTTCCAAGGACCAATCTTTTGAGGATGATTATGACCAGAATTGGTTTCTATTGATGTTATTGACGCTTGTCTTGAATGTGATGTCATTATATATGTTTATGTATATATGTTTATGAAAGCGAAGAATGTTTCAATGTTGATAGTTGTGAATGTTCCTGAGATGTTTTTAAACGAATGGTATAGTTTAGTTGTGTAGTTTTTGCTTGTTGTGTTGGGGTGTGTAACAAATTGAACAGTAGCTTGGGATTAATACTAGAGTGGTCTGTTCTGAACGAATGTTTAGCTTTTCACTCGACTACTCTCTAACCTTTTCAAATTCAAACTAATAAGGTAAAGTAATTAAAAACAAAAAACTAAAAAACCAAAAAAGAGAATTGAAATTACTTTGTTTAAATTGACCATCAAGTTTATCCATTTACTGTTTTAAGTTAAAATTTTTTTGGGCTTTGTGGTGAACAATAAAAATTGACTAACAGAAAAAAACTCAGACGCGTGTTAAAAAATTAATTAAAACGCGTTTTATTCGTAAACACCAAACACCTCCTTACAGCACGTGATTAATATAACTCAATTAGGAAATATAATAAATATATCAAATATAAGTCAATAGTTCCAACTGCTTCTTCATTAATGACAGTTATATTCATTTTATATTCATTTACGAATATTTTTTTAGGTTGTCTGTTTTTTTGATTGAAATGGTTCAGGGAGAGGAGGGGCGGAGAGTAGACCAATGTAATTTAACTATTTCTATTGCATTAGCGAAGAAGGATTACCATCACCATGATAATCAATAACAAATTGTTACTTACACCCTTAAGTAAAATTCCAGTTGGCGTTTAACTTCCTAGACTGGAATAATTCATAGTTTTTAGCCGATTTCAAATACTGGTCGTCTAAATGTTATGTTGCTATGTCATTTTGGAACTCCGCTAAAAGCCCTAGGTAAAAAAAAATAAAACCGTCTACTATGTATTAGAAATATGCTGGATACTGTGTATTGAAAAAAACACAGGGTCTTTCAGGTAGTAAGCTTACGAAATTGAAAACAGCCTTGTACAATCTTGACACTAATATGGAGAATTTCGTTATAGTTGCTTCCCATTTTTAGATTTACGGATTGCTGTAGGTAGTCCAAAGAGTTGTTACAACCTTATCAATCGAATAGGCATTTTTCTTAATTCAGCGCTTCTATATCTTCCAATACCCATCTTCCATTTTCGCTTCCTTTCAAATAATATTCTAAAATTCAATCAAGTGCTCATAGGTTTTAAGGTCGAAGGTTTGATCAAGGTCAACTAACTCACAGTAAAGAAATTGGGCAAATCCGGCCTTAAATTTTGACTTAAATCTGATTTCAAATTCCATGCATAATGCAAACTAAAGTACAAGCCCAGCTTTTTATTAATATATCTATATCTAATCCCTATTTAAGTATCTATAATCCCATTTCAGTTAATAATTCTAATTGCTTGTTCAAGTCTTCTTGAGTAGCTTTATTTTTCAACTTTATTTCTTGATCCTTTTGAAGATCTTCATTCAAACTCTTTGCATCTAATACTTTCTTCTGGTCTTGTGCTTTGCTTTCATCTCCCAATAACCTTGTAATTTCATTGAATTCTAACACGTCTGAATTCAACTTTTGTATTTTGACTTTGGTCGATTTTGATTGTGATTTATTAGTAGTTTTGGATTTTGAAGCTTTCGATTTTGAAGTCGACACCGATGAGGATTTAGTAACCTTATTTTTTGACTTTCCTTTGTTAGACTTAACTACCATAGTTGTTTCTTCTACGTTCTGTCTTTATATGACCAATACATCACTGGAAAGATTTGTAAAGTTCAATTGTCTTCAAAAAAATTCTTTTTTTTGGTCAATGAAAATTTCTTTATCTCATCTCTCAATCTCATCACTTCAACTAGTGAACTAATATCTAAAGTAATCAACTAGTGAACTAATATCTAACGTAATATCAACTCAACATGCCTTCTACTCATAATCGTGATAAGCCATGGGATACTCCAGATATCGACAAATGGGCTATGGAAGAATTCAAACCTGAACATAATGCATCGGGTCAACATTTCGCCGAAGAATCATCATTTATGACACTTTTTCCTAAATATAGAGAACAATACCTTCGTCAAATATGGAGTGATGTTACCAAAGCTCTCGATAAGCACTTTATCAGATGTGAATTAAATTTAGTGGAAGGTTCAATGACAGTTAAAACTACCCCAAAAACATTTGATCCTGCTATGATTATTAAAGCCCGAGATTTGATAAAGTTGTTAGCTAGATCAGTTCCTTTCCCTCAAGCAGTCAAAATTTTACAAGATGATGTTGCATGTGATGTTATTAAAATTGGAAACTTTGTTGCCAACAAAGATAGATTTATTAAAAGAAGACAAAGATTGGTTGGTCCAAACGGTAATACTCTTAAAGCATTGGAATTGTTAACTAAATGTTATATTTTAGTTCAAGGTAATACTGTCAGTGCAATGGGACCATGGAAAGGGTTAAAAGAAGTAAGAAGAGTTGTGGAAGACTGTATGAAAAATGTTCATCCCATTTATTACATCAAAGAATTAATGATTAAACAAGAATTACTGAAAAACCCAGAATTGGCAAACGAAGATTGGTCTAGATTCTTACCTTCGTTCAAGAAACGTAATGTTGCTCGTAAGAAGAGTAAGAAGACTCATAAGGAAAAGAAGGTGTACACTCCATTCCCACCTGTTCAACAACCTAGAAAGATTGATTTACAAATTGAAAGTGGTGAGTATTTCTTGGGTAAGAAAGAACGTGAATTGAAGAAGTTACAAGAAAAGCGTGATAAACAAGAAGAAGTAAGTGAAGCTAAAAAGCAACAAAGAGAAAAGGATTTTGTTGCACCACAAGAAGAACAGTATGAAAATAAATTATTGAAAAAGGAAAAGAAAGACAAGAAGGAGAAGAAAGATAAAAAGGAAAAGAAAGATAAGAAAAGATCCAAGTCAGATGATGGAGAAGATGGAGAAGGACAAAAACGTAAGAAATCCAAAGCATAAGAATTGATAGACATTATTTAGGGTACATAGTTTAACACCGCCATTGTATAATATTACATTTTTGATTTGTGTAATAAGAGGACATATGAATGTTTTGTGTATTCCTATTAAATTAGCCTTTTCGTTGGTAGTAAACTGAAACCACAACCGTTTCATAGTTGTTAAACCCCGTATAACCACTAACAACGGTCGGTTCAACAATCACACGTTACAATAAAATAATTGACCGTTGTTTTTGTAACAAAGTATATTGTGTTCTTAAATCTGATTCACAAAGTCTAATTATTGTTCAAAGCCATTGACCTTCCTGATTGAGAATGAGTGCACAAGAGAGAGCTACCAAATTCAGTTGTGTTGTCTTGGCTACGTTCTTTTGTTTACCTTTACCTGCATATAACACTAAAATTTTCTTACAATTTTTTTTATTTGTTTATGGTTCTTCACTTTGTGTGGATGGGAGCAGAAGAGCAGGATTCACACAATAGGGCC
>LQHL01001824.1:44291-59455 GCA_001655755.1 Hemisphaericaspora haegerdaliae
ACATTATTTTTTTTGGGAATTGAAGATATTTTGGCACTGTCATGTGTCTCAGCTGGCTGAAAGTCTTCAAGATGGATCATTGATGATCTAGGAATAATAAACGTCTCTCGACAGCGAATTAGGTAATGGATCAGTAAATGACCATACTTAAATTATCGAAAAAAGCTTTGTGAGTCTTATTCGAGATGTGTAGCGTACTTTGGCTTAGTACCATTTCCAAACACACTCCTGGTCTCGTGGGCAAAGGATTCATATTATTGTTTCTTTTTAGTAATGCGGCAAGGCTCAAATATATTTTTAATAAGATATAATTAAATATTTCTTTTAATTGTTCCGGCATGATTGAGATTTAGTATTTACGCATTAATCTTTAACCCATGTGCTCATGTCGTCACTAACGGATATTCATACAACAGGCGCAGCATATTTCCTTTTTCAGTAATCAACAAAGCGAATGGCACAATGGTTTATGAACAGATTGCATTGAGCTGCAAATTGACGATTACAAAATTACAAAAACGTTGTTTAAGTTTATATCCTTTCTATTATTTGTTGATGGAAAAGAGATTTAGGTATCATTGCGATTTTACAACCTGAAGACCACGCATTTGAATTTCTTCGTAAACGATTAATCGTCGTGAAAATTCTCCAAATTATAGTCAACTTCCCCATGTTAAAATGGTCATGCCAATGTTTTCAAATTGTGCAACATCTTGGTTAGACACCAGGGAAAATTCTACACGCAAGGGTTCTATCAAACAAAAAAGTCTTGGTTGACAGCTCTTTAGATCTTATTTTCTTGATCCTAAAGGAAAAACGGTTTTCGAATAATTCTTTGCAAATTAAGATTTTCCTTATGGGTAAGCTTATATTCGTCACTGCGGAACTATGTGTATTTTCTTAAAAATGTGTCAAACTTCCATGGTGGGAATACTTCGCAAGGAAAGGATTTATGAGCACAAAAACTTTCAACCCATTCGTAGTCGTCTCTAGTTGGATTGATATACGAGAACCTTGTGTCCATGTTCAAGTTGATTCCCTAGTCCATGCGGGTTTGTGCAATTCATTCTGTTACTAATATTACTGGTTTTTCTTCCTATACAGACACTGTTAGAATACAATCCAGAGTTCCCCACGTGCAGATAAGAGCATTTCTATTTACAAATAATATTTTATTTTTTTTTAGATTATTTTCCATTGTGTTTTAGCGGACTGCATACCTTATTTTTTTTGCAGCAGAAGGCTAAGAATATGATGATGTTTACCACGTTTTTGATCAAATTCCACGACCCACGTGGGTAAGAAACTTGATGAGCAACCATCATCTCCCTTCTCCTCCCCAGACGTCACCAATTTCAGATGCAATCCAATATTGTTTAGAAGTGACCCTGCCCTTGTTGTTACCCTTAGAATTTGGGTAGTTTAGACGAATTGGCAAAATCATTCACTGGCGTAACCCAATGTGTTTCAGGATGTAAGCTAAGAGTATTGTAAGTACCACGAGGGTTGACTGAATTTCAATTGTAATTTAGATTTACGGAGATTTATTGTTATGTTTCTGAACTAAATTTCTGCCCTCGTGTGACCTTGCACTAACCTCGTGCTACTGTTCTTATTTGGCCTCGTGTGATCGAATTTTAATTTGAAGGTTTATTTTTTTTCCCTTCGTTTTGTTATGTTATGAAAATTTATGAGATTTAGGTTCTACATCGAATATCCTCTGGATTATGGGCTTCACAGACATTGAGGGACGACAGTCACGACCATAAGGAATTTGAATTCGAACGATGTAACAAATTGATCTAACTTTTTGGTACTCCTATCAACCAAATTTCTGAAATATTTGGGTTGATACTACATTCATCCCTTTTCAAACGAGATTCTCCTGATTTAATCTTTATAGAACTCTGTCTCGTGGGTAATTACTGTATGTAGTGAGTACCCTTGTGAGTTTTAGTTTTCTTCCAAGAAATTTTTTAATCTTTTTGCAAGAACCCTTCTTGTAAAGGCGTTAACCTTGGTTCTAGGTTCTTGGCTCTTGGCACTAGCAAACATAAATATTAATTAATTAAAAAATAGAGTCAATTGTTTGTTCTCTCAATTATTTTTTTTTGCCTCGTAATTTCTTTTATAAAATATTATTTGATCTGTTCATTTCGTTCAAACAATCCCATAATTATCAGAGAAAAAAGAAACCATTGGGCGAGAATCCACCGTAAATCCATTTCAATGCACATTTCAAATTCCTGGAACTTCCGGAATCTCAAGGCAGAAGAAAGATTTTCGGTCAGTATACTCATGAAAGGATTTCATTTTCTGCCGCCTCTTTAAGGCGATAATCATATGTTTTTCTGTCCTTCTTATAGCTCGATGAAATCTTATTCGTTTAACGTATATGAAAACTTCGACTCAAATTCGCAACTTCAAATCTTGGTTTTCTAGAGTGAGAACAGTTTGATCAGGATTTGTTCCTTATTGATTATTTTTATTATTAGTGGTGTTGGCTATTTTTCAAATTTATATAATTTTGAGTAAAGTTTTCTTTTTTTTCTGTAAATTTCAGCAACTTAGTTGCAAAAATTGTTGCAAATTCTTTCACAAGAAATGAAAGGGAATAGATACAAGAAAAAGATTTTTTTTCTTGTAAAATATCTACACATGTACTCATACTTGCCTGACTGGGAACAAAACATGCGTTAAGCACGCCAACATTTGATTAACATACTTGGTGCTAGTAGCTTTGTGTTCTACGGCCTTCAAAAAGATCTCTTTCATTTTTTCTGCCTCATCTTCTAGTAATTGTATTCTACTGTTCCTTATGACCATTCAAATCAACCTCAAGGGTAGGGATATTCATACTTCCCAGAAAATCTTATAAATTATTCTTTCCATCCTCCCATTCGTACTATTCAAGGATCAAGAGATTATAAAATGTAAACCAGGAACGAGGTTTATCTCAATATTCTGAAAAATGCTTAGGTCATTTACTATTTGCAAGAAACTTGTTGGCAATGTAAATTAAAGATGTAGGAGAGACTACCCATATATTTTTCAGCGGTACACGTTGTAACTACAAAATTAGAATTTAAGGTGAAGATTCTTGAAAATGAATTTCTAACTAAAGTACGATTGACTTTGTGAAAACGAGAGACAAGGTTTATTTAAAGAAAGGCTGGCCTTTATAACGGTATAATTCCGCACATACTTTCTCAACTAATATTACTGGCACGACAGATACAAGATCCTAAAAGACACAACAGGGCCACTCTATTTAGGTATCCCCGTAATTAAGTGCTGGCGATCATTAAACCTTTTGTTGAGAATCGAACCAGAAAGGTGCAGGCGCAGCTGTAGTCGCATTAGTATTATTAAACGATTTTCATTCATAGTATTCTTCATGAAACCTTTCTATCGAATCAGATTAAAGAAAAAACTCACTTTAAAAAGTGGGTTCTTTAGAAAATATTAAACGGAAAGAATATGATATAAAGAAAAGATAAAAATAAACTAGACAACAGCAAATATCCAATAATCAAAAGGTAACAACTAGCCAACAACTAGCCAACAACAGAAATAATATTCAAACCCTAAGAATAAACCAAGGAACCTTAATCTTTAGGGTCTGAATATTACTTCTGGTGTTGTCTAGTTAGCACTTTTTGGTTATTGGATATTTGCGGTTGTCTACTTTATTTTTACTATCTTTTCTTTATATAGGTCAATGCACATTCTCTTTATCTCTTTATGGAATTCTGGCCGATTCGATATTACCATGCTTACGATCACACTGTACCATCAAGATAAATATTCAAGTACCATTACTTTAGTTTTAAAGGAATTTTGATTTATAAAATGGTCTAGGGTTTTATAAGGAAAGGTACTAGAGTTCGAGAAATGAGAAATGGCGATTCTGTGAAAGTAAGCCAGGATTGTTAACAATAGGATCAACGTTTGACTCAGGTGACTTTCTCAACAAGTAATCAATCCTGGTTTTATCGGGTTGATTTAGTTGGAGAATTTCAGACCCTTTCTCTAGAATTCTCCAACTAAATCAACCCAATAAAACAAGTATTAATTTCTTGTTAGATCAGTGGTAGTATTAGTGGTGGAGATTATATTCAAGTAGACCTCGAGGAAGAAATTTTCATCTGGGGTAAGAGGAGGAGGAGATCCTTCATAATTACAAGACAGCGGAGAACTAGATAGATTTTAGAAATTACCTAGTTGTAAATTTACTAAAACCTACTTCGTTCTTTGTTCCATTGTAACTCCTGTGTATCTTCTACTTCCCTGGATGAAAGAAATTTCTTCTTGGAGGTCCTCTGTCATATAGTCATCGTCACGTCCACCTCCACCTCCTCAATGTCCAATCCTGCCTCCATGCCCAACCCCGCCTCTATGTCCAACCCCGCCGCCATTACTACCTTCACTACCATCACTTTCTTCTGTTTGATGATCCTTGTTTTTGGGTGCATTAGCACCTTTCGGGAGCACCTTCACTCTCTTGGATATGGATACTAACAAGACCTTCTTCAACTATCCGATTGACCTGATTGACAATAGGAATCCAGAACTTACCATCACGGGTGGTAAGCTGCTGAATCCTGTTAGCAATTGCGAGGGAACTTTAGGGTCTGTTGTAAACAATAGTTACTGCTTGAGGGTGAAAAATGCCATTCTTGGATATTTTGAAATTTAACCCAAGCGGAATCCGTTGGCCTGGGGCGATTGTTTGATTAGTTCTATTGACCAATCGCGGGAATAGATGGGTGAATTCTCTCGTCATTTTATTTCGAACTGCTTAATGAATGAAATTGATTGCTGAACCAATGGAAACTTGAGCGATTCAAATATTGAACAAGTAGTCTGGGGGTCGTCTCTTAGAATTATTGCTTCAAAGGTCTCAGTGAAATGAACCAAGCCCCCTATTGCCTTTCATCCTCAGTTCCTCCAACGTTTAGAAGTGAGGTTGTAATACTATTTTCTTCTCTATTGTCTGGAAAGTTCATATGATAATTTGATTCCGATATTTTGACTCTAAATCCAAGAACTTTTATATAATCAAGTTAATAAAACTTTGGTGATTAAATAATCAAATTAAAATTAAGCAGCCAAAAATCATTGAGCCTCTGAAATGCACATGTTTGTCTTGCTTTTGATACACACTTGATAGGTGAGGTGTATTCAGTTAATAGCATAGACAGTTAGTTTGATATATAGTTGGTAATTTCATTAGATTTTTCATAAATCTTTACTAAGAATTGGTTATTTATAACCCCCTTTATACTTGATTTCCTCAAGTACATATCTAAACTGGGATTTTGTCCAGGAGACAATGGAGCTTCGGGTGATTGTTTGTGTGTTAAATTAATTATCCAGAGGACACACCAACAATAGAGCCACACACATTTCTTTGTTTGTCGACTAAAAGACCTGACACCCTACTCGTGTCACATTTCCCATCAGATTCTACTTCTCTAACATCTCCCATATGTACTTCCATAGGAGAATATACATCAGAACCTCATGATAGACAAGTTACTATTGAGAAGACAAACTCTTAATACAGTCCCATCCTCTTAGGTTAACACCTTTGTTCTTTGTTATATTATATTTTAATACCATTGTTCTTTATTTGGGTGTGCATCCATACAACTTTAGTTCAAATAAATCTCAATTTGTATGGGTTCCATCACCCTATCTGAACAAAACAAAAACATAATAAAACTTTTTTTGGTTGCAAAAAAAAATTGAATGAAATTTATATGAGTGATTTGGGAGCCCTTGACAGTTTGTAAGTTTTTTGGTAATCAACCAGGGAAGACCTCCTTTGTTTTACATGGAGTTTAGAAGTTTTGAAACTATAAAGAACTTTCAGTTCTGTATATTCATTATATTACTTTCCCTAATCCTGAAATATTCTTTGTCATTATATTTTTTTAACAAACAATAAAACCGACGCATTTTCGATTTAGACAATGGGAACCAGTGGATAATGAGAATATTCCTCAGTCTCCAAGGGTATTGTCACATATAGATGGGTATGGGAATGGTCTCCCTATTTTCATATTTAAGTCAACTTAGAACTATTGTCGAAAGTTTATTGAAAAGTAATGATCGTTGAAAGTGTAACCTTCATATCATTTTCAGTTTGAATTAAGACTTCCTCGAATTTTCTTTGTTTATTAGTTTTATATAATATTTTAATGTACGTTTCTGTTATGTAGCGTTTACGATGACGGTCGAGGTCTCATTTTCTGACGCACTAGAAGTCAAAGAAGTGTCTTTGATATTCAAATTGGAATAAACATATATCAGTTTCAACTAACGTTTATGACATCCCATTTATACTTTTCACTAATACCACCAGAATAGTTATACAGGCAATTATCTCGGTTATAGAGCGATTCTCAATGGAATTAAATATGAGCATATTGAAGATATGTTCAAATGAGAGTTTCAACTTCACCAATTGGGTAGGAGCTAGGTAGTTGTCAATCAAAAACGCAAGATGCTCATTTGGAAATTTATAATATTATACTTGGGTGGCTTTCACTGGTAAAGTAAGGGGATGTATAAGGTTGAAACACAACATAAGCATATATGCTTAAGAAAGGAAACTCCTAGTTTTGAGAGAAAAGTAATAACACAGAGGCAATTTATCAAACTAGAAAATATTAGAAGCTTATGGATAACATAAAAACTGGATCGAATAGATCAATTCTTTTACGTTGGGTATCCTTAAATCAACTTCTGTCTCTACTCGTAGAGCATCATCCAAACAAACAAACAAACAAACATGTTCCCAGATATTAACGGTCAAAAGTTTTTACTGCTTCCGAAGGACTTGATTATTCGCTGCTTTGAATATATTCCCGATGTATACCTAAAAGAGTATTTCGATGTGCCATTGATTGACCAATATTCAACTGAAGTAATCACATCAAAAGTGATAATTCAGGATAGACATAATATCTTTACAGCCATAGGAAAACCGGAATGAATGGAAAGTTGGGTAACAGCGCAATTATTTTTGTAGTTACTGCTGATAAACCTGGAAATAATTATTAATCCCCGCAAACATTATTATTAACAGTTGGCGCAACATATCAGTCATTGTGTATATGTATTATACTGAATTATAGAGCAAGTCCCATAAATCCAATTATCATATATATAGGAGGATCCGCGGTTTATTGAAAGTTTTTAGGTGTACATGTTTTCTTTCACAATGAAGTTGAGTATTGTTACTTTACTTTTAGTCTAAATTTCAACAATTATCAATCCATTTAGGTCATGCTGATAGGCGATTGACACTAGGAAACTTGAATCGTCTTAGTACACATTATAATTTTTTTTCCTGTATTTAGTGTAACTATATGCAGGGTAATTCAAGTGGCTGAACCAGTATGTATGATATTCAGTGTAAAGAAAGGCGGGATCTGTGAAGAAAGCCACTACAGATATATTTGAAAAATGTTCATAGAACTTTTTACAGGCAGCATTAAAAGATGGAGATGTTGCAAATCGCTTATAGATACAAATCAATGATTTTTTATTTTTGAAGTGAATATACAAGTGTCAAACGAAAGTAATCTTAAATAAAGTGTTTGTTTTTTTGCTCATATAAAAGCGTGTGAGAGGTAAAGTATGCAGTACTTTATTTTTTTGTACCCTCTTCTGTTTCATCTTCCCTTTTTTTTTAATTTTACATGTTAACTAAGCGAAAAAATTATCGGAAAGATCTAAACAAACCACGGATCCTTATTCAAAATTGTTGATTCAACTGTGTGGTAAGGGACTATATATTCCAATAGCCATGTAATCTTCAGAAGCTGAATCTCATCAACTGATTTAATCCAATGAGCTTATCCAAAGTACCAAGAAACGGTACAAATATGTCTAAATTATAATTAGGAGAAAAAAATCCAATCCCGAAGTTAGTAAAACTTCACATGTAATTTTTTCGTAAAGAAAAAAGAATGTAATTTCATTTCTGGAATCACAAAGGTGAATGAAACATTCGAGGTTGAGGCAAGTTCACCCGACACCTGCAAACCATTTTACTCGGGTGGCGGCTCTTAGCTCACAAGAGAGTATGTCAGTCCTATTTTATTCCAGAACCTCCGCACTTTCAAAGAAAGTGTGAATGATTTTTCTAGGGAATGAACAACCATTAGGATATGGGTTTTCGTATATGGGGTTTTTATTATTAACGATACTTATATAATTTTTTGTTTGTATATTTTAATAAACTTTTAATTTCATACTTCCACATTTGATTTAAGTTCATACCCCCATCATCCATTTAAAGTTTAAGTGGAAGCCCAACTCTTGGCTAAGAAAACATTAAATAGTTCCAAAAAGAACAGCATCATAATGTCCCAGGGTTCTTAATCACACACCAATATCCTCTTTTAGAAAACACTTAAAGTACGAACGGCTAATCATAAAACAAGTAAGTGTATGGTTAAACTCCATTATTTCATTTTATTTTTCTAATTAGCCCATTTTTCTATTCCGACTCCACCACAGTCATGCGTTTCATATTCTATTGACGAGAGGTATCCTGTCATATGGAGTATGCCTAAAGGGGCTTACTCCATTGCCCACTTGCGTTAAAACGTATCTGTGTTAATGTAATTGATACACCCAAATAAGGTTATTGAAAAAAACAAAGGTCACCACACCATGAAACACCCATTCCCTCAAAATCGTGTGGATGTATGTTGATGTATGGATGTAACGGGGATACCTTTAAAAAACAAATGTAAGGTGTTTACAAGGGAAAGTACGAATTTTGAAAAGGGGGAAGAAAAGAAACATTGAGCTAAAAAATAATCAATCACAAAAAAATAATTGACAAGTCTCTATTATCGTCGGGCGACTATTTTTTTTTTTCAATACACAGCTTATTCACTATAATATCAATTGGTCAACTCACTTGAACTTGATTCTGTTCGCTTAATATCTTATGGAAGTACTATTGGAAGCTGGTTGACTTCTTATATGCACCAGGAAAAGATAAGGAGAAGCCGGGGGACCGTAGAACTGGAATTAAGTTTGGGGTGGTCTTGTGCCCAAATCATTAAACCCGAAAAATGGAAAAATGGAAAAATTGCTTTGCCCATTGTTTTTGCAGTGCTCCATTGTTTCTTGTATACTCACATTTCCCACCTGCAGTCTTTCTAAAACATTTTATAAATATACACCAAGATCCCACCCATAAGGCAAAATTCGATATTTTGAAATCTAGTTGTTTTATGCATCTCTCTTGTCTTCTTGTTTCTTTTCTATCTGATGAAGTCACTACTTAGTCCTTTTATATTCATATACCAACTCTTTTCAAGGATATTCTTCTCGGGCTTAAATGATGGATCTATTTTTCACTTGGTCCTACGTTTCATTATTGGCTTCTCGCCAGTCTTTATTTGGTTGTTGATTTTCAAAAATGCAGGAATTATACCCCATTCCATACGTCCACCTATCCATGTTAAGTTTGCATACAGATTAGATGAGTATATGTTTTCCAATTGGGTTGGAAGTGTGTTAACCATCGTTTGCTTAATATCTTCAAGTTATTTAATTTACACAAAGTTTTATAGACTGAAAATACGTGGTGGCACCAGTGACATATTAAAATACATTTCAATTAAATTGAACAAATCTGAGGTATCAGAGACTACAGAAGAAGAAATTAGATCTTCGTTGAGTTCGAACAGATCAACCACCTCACTCACATTAACAGACTTCGACGAAGAAGAAGAAGCGGGATTTGCATTGGAAACTTTTAATGAAGAAGATAGTACACTTGATACCTGTCCAGGAGATTTCCAGGATGATTCTCATTTCCCAGGTTTAGTATATTTCAAGACTTTGACATCACAGGAGATCTCACAATTCACAAGTGAAATAAACCAAAAGATCGTTCAGCACATTAGATCAAGTCAGTCTTATAGGCCAATAGCGAGTTGGTATCTCGCTCCACCAATATTACTTTGCACCAGTTGGTTAATATTGAATTTTGATTACTGGTTGAAAGATCCAATCACTCCACGAAAGGACATACTTGCATGGTTATCTTACGTCATAGGTCACATCACTATTCCAATATTAACAGCCGTCTGGCTCTATGTTTTCCATGCACCAGGAGCATTGAGATTATATGGTGTGACCCTTGGACTTCAAAATATCTGTGGTGTTTTCACTCATTTGATCTTCCCCAATGCGCCTCCATGGTATATCCACATGCATGGAGAAGATACACCGGCCACCTATGAAATGCCAGGTTATGCCGCTGGATTGATTCGTGTTGATGTCCAATTAGGTACACATTTACATTCTCAAGGTTTCCACGCATCTCCTATTGTGTTTGGAGCTTTGCCTTCGTTGCATTCTGCCATGGCGGTATTGACATTTCTCTTTGTTGCATATTATGCCAGGTGGACCATTTTAAAGATTTTTGGGTTGGGATATGTTATTTTACAATGGTGGGCTACTATATATTTGGATCATCATTGGAGATTAGATTTAATTGCGGGTTTATGGTATGCGTTATTTTGGTTTACATTGATGATTTACTTAAATGTCGGGTTCAGACGAGTTGATGAGAATTTCCTCAAACTGAGATTAAAATTTGATTTTAAGAACGGAAGCACGATGGGGATGAGGGTGTTCCGAAACACGAGGCTACAAAAGTTCTTCGATCCTTTGGCATGATACTGCGTAGAAACCGATACACAGAAATCAATGCGCTAAATAGAAGAGAGTGTTTACATTCGTAGCATTCTTATGTATATTATTTCAATAGCATTCAAATTATGATTTACATACCATCTGTAGTTTTGGTTTTCGCGTCAAATTCTCTAAGCATTTCAGAATTATTTGACAATTAAGCTTGGCATTTGATAAGAATGATTATTTGAGGAGAGACTATTCAAATATTTTGCCACTCAAATTTCATGAAATGTTTGAATATTATATCAAGTGCTTTATATGAATCTACAACCAATCAAATAATAGAAAACTGATTGCAAAATGTACGTAGCTTTAGTAGGAAAGTGACGAATGTAATCTCATAAATAAGCTCAGATTATTCTGTAGTTATCATCATTATAGCAATCCAGTTTACTTTTTATAGAGATGAACAAAGTACAAATCCATGCTACATTGTCAACGAATTTATATCGCTCTACACGTTACCGAGTTTGTTATCTATCCCATCAAAACATACACAGTTAAAAGCAATTGGAAATATTCGAGAAAAATGAACTTTCTTTATCGAGGTTATTGAAAGTGGAGACTAGTGAAAAGGTATTTAAGAAAAGGGGGGAAGTGGTGGAACAACCTTTCTTGTTTTGGTTGCGAAACCTTAAAATCAGGGAACTTAATTTCTAAGCCATAATTAAGAAATAGCCTCTTGCTATGTAGTTACTTCTAGAAGTTTAAATGCTTCTATCCTAGTTCTATACCGAAGAAGACGTTTCATGAAGTACCAGGGCAATGAAAAGTAATAAAATTTCGTAAGGCTAGAACTATTAAAGCCCCGTTTTAAATCCGAATCGATCTGATAACACAAAATCGTGTGGTATGACACTTGAAACGAGTTCTATTCAGTTCCTAAACTACAAATATCTGACAGGTTTGGATAATACCAGAATCTCTGAAGTTAATGGTTACAACAGAAGGTTTGCTTGGGTCATTTTGTACACCCTGCTTAGAATGACATGACGTTTTATTGGTCAGAGAAAGATAATTAAGAATTGCACAAAACTAGCAAGTCGTGTACTTCACAAAATCGGAATTATTATGTTGGTTTCATATCTCCATTGTTGAACAAAGGAGTCAGTCAAACATGGCTGTGCATAAGTTAAAAATAGGAACAGCAGGGAGGCGAAGTTTGAAAACGAGGAATGATCCAACCAATGGCGAGATGCTTTAAAGTTTGCTGAACCAAGAAAAATGTAAAATTCTGGTATTGATCGCCTCTTGATTTGTTTTGATTAAAGAAAAACTTGGAAGTTCCCTATCAAAAACACATGCTGATTTGTTTCATAATAAGCGAAAATTACAACAGCCACGTTGAAGGAATCAAACAGGTGTTGAATTACACTCTCGCGTAACGCACGCCTGATGGTCCTTTTTTAGAATTATATATTTGAAGGACATTGAGCTTCGCCTTGTAGGAATATATGATAACACACATAGACGAAGGAATTCCCGTCAAAAAAAAAGCTCCGTTCAGCAAACAAAGGAAAAGAATTTTTTTTATTTTTTTTGTGGTTTAAAAATAGTTTTGTGTAATAAAAATATGCAGATTAAATCTTATGGTTTTTTAGTTAGTTCCCATCATAACCAAAGGAGATGGGCTATAGAAGTAAAACAATCCTGTAACAATAATTCTGTGAACACACAAATAAAACACAAATATTGTAATGTAAGAACTTTACAAGATATACTCAACCCAAACACTTCATAGAGTTTGAACCTGCTCTATAGGGTTTCTAGTATCCTGAATCTAATAAGATTTCGGTTCCTGGTTCTTTTTTTATTATTTTTTTTTTTTCCCTTTGTAATTTATTTTTTCTTGTTTGGCTCATTTTGTCAATTGATCGCATGAGTTTCAAAAATATTGTCAATCCGTGTATCATGAATTTTTTTTTTCTTCTTATTGTCAGGGTTGCTTGCTCTGTTTGTAATAAGATTCTATTGCTACTTCCTTTGCTAGACATTCGTTAGAACTTATATTCCAACTACTTACGTTCTCTTCCGCTGGTATAACCATTTAAGTACAGACATATATACTGTATTATCACATAGATTTCTAGAGACACCCACAATATAAAAGAAAAACTTATAGACGAAAAGTGAGACATTCGTAATGCTGAGATTAACACATATAGATATGAGTACCAAGTATCATACACAGCCCTCTAGATCAAATCTAGGACTACCGAAGATATATAATAAACGAGTAAGGCAGATAATATCATTCATTTCACTATTAATATTTTTAGTATTGACAACCAATTTACTATCCTCAGAATCAATAGACCAAGTTAGTCTTGAAAATCACGCCAGAACTTTACATCATAAAAGCAACTTCAACCCAAAAGACAATCTTCTACATTTATTGGACTATGTCAACAATATTGATCTAGACTCATATGAACAACTAGGAGTATATTTTCATTGGGATGATTGGGTGGATTTATCACGCGGAAATAAAATTCTTAACAAATATAGAAAGAAATATCCGCTTGGACAATGTGATTCAACCTTGGAAAAGTTTGCCAGTGTTAGTAGTCATTGGATTGAAACCTATAACAAAAAGGTTTTACGAGGAATGAGTAATTTATACTGTTTAAAGGACGTTCCAAACAAGGTATTTTTAAATACTGACGATTCAATGATTGAAATACCCATAATTGGAAAGAAAAGATTAGGCATAAAGTCACAAGACCCACAAGTAACGACTAATCAACTAATTCTAGAGATGTCTAGGTTAAATTCGTCATCACACAACTTTAAAGTATATAATTTGAAGCAACTTCAACCACAAGTCAATCTTGATATTGAACATTTTATGTTTGACCCAGTTTTAGAAATTCACAGACTAAAGGAAAAAATGTCCGAACAATCTTTATCAACTAAAGAATTCCAATACTTGGACTTTTTAGAGACTTCTAACAATCAAGTTGATTTTGTTGGTAGATTTTTCAAATATCCTTGGATAGCCAGTGATATTATTCAGGGTAACGCTCATCATTTTTCCTATCCTTTTTTCAAACGTTATATTAATGACCGTGAAAAGCACGCTATTATTCATCATATGATAAGAGCATGGTTTCAATTCTCTGAAACTCATGGCTTCGCCAGTTGGATAAACCATGGAAATTTGTTGGGTTGGGCATATAACGGAATCAATTTACCTTGGGATAGCGATATTGATGTTCAAATGCCAATTAGACATTTGAATGATTTGGCCCAAAACTTCAATGGTTCGTTGATAATTGAAAACCCAAGATTCGGTAACGCGAGATATTACTTGGAAATTAGTCCTACTTATATTAGACAAGGCAATGGTAAGAATTTCATAGATGCAAGATTCATTGATATCAATAGTGGGATGTACATTGACATCACAGGATTATCATACTCTGAAACAACTTTAGCACCATCTAAGAAGTCTTTGTATGTTCATTGTAAACACTGGCATTGGCATTCCTTGGATGATTTATTACCCATTAGACATAACTACTTTGAAGGGGCTTCAATATACATTCCTTCGAAAGTAGTACCAATCTTATCAAAAGAATACAGCACGAAAGCATTAAAGCAAAAGAAATTCCATAACCATCAGTACAACAAAGATATGTCAATGTGGATCCCCAACCATATGAAGCCAGAATTCCCTGGTCAGATTGCTCCTGGATTACAAGATGAATATCAAATAACCAGAGAATCCAGCCAACGACATCGTAGCATCAACCAAAATTTAGATGAACCTAATGATTATGATGTTACATCCTTGGGTGATTTACCAATTCTTCGAAAAGATCCTTGGGACTATTATAATGATTTGAATAATGGAGTTGCCCAACCTGATAAATGGTACACAAGACAGGAAGTTATGAGTATTTCAAAAGATCCATCTGATGATGATCATTCTATTTCGTTCTAGTTTCAACCTATTTATATAGATTTAATAAAGAAAACAATTTTGAGTGGATTAGTACTCATCTTTAAATGACAGCTCTAATTTGTTCTAAGGCGTCTTCGATGAAGCACGTTGTTCAAAAGCCATTATTTTTCAGGCAAGTTTAATTTACGAAAAATAATTTACGATCTGTGGTTCTTCTTAGGAAATAATACGTACACAACATTTGAGTATTGTGGCGACTAAAAGAGTAATAGGAGGGCGACTCCTAAAGGATGGACATAGAAGACTTTGTGGCTTTGAAATACTTATCGTTGGTTCCAGACCTATGAAATTTTTTTTGATGTGACATACTGAAGCCACACATTTGAGATCTTCACCTTTTTGTTAAGGGAAAAACCGATAATTTGAATTTACAGACCCTTGGACTAGGGTTTTCAATCAAATTAGATATAATCCACATCTCTATGCGGAAATTATCTAGCAACAGCATATTCTCGATTTC
>LQHL01001808.1:6883-35123 GCA_001655755.1 Hemisphaericaspora haegerdaliae
GGCTTCGTCGTAGCAGCCGAAGTTGGGTAACAGCAGCGAGGTATCGATTAATTTGGAGCATTTGTACTGACATACCCTTATATGAACTGGTTTCTAGCTTTTCTATAATTTTATGTTTACAATAAATCAATGGATCCGAAGTGAAAATGAACACCTCGACCTGCAATCAAAAGTTTATTCAGTTAGTACTCATGGAAGTTTGTATTGCTCCTCACTCGTAACTTCTAGAAAGTTTGCAATCTTGAAATTTATTAGATCCATTCACCGCTTTCAAATATAAAGATATTGTGGTTAACGATAGATCAATAGATATAAAAGCTACCAAATCTGTACTATGACCTAACTGAAAGAAAAGACCATGAAGAGGCGCACAACAACATTCTTTGCAGGAATTTACAATGGCAGGTTAGTGCTTCTTGTTTCCTAGAGGCAGTAATTATTCACTAATCTTTCTCTTAGTTTAGATCCCATCTTTTCATACTTCTCTGGTGTAACAAAATGGAAAGAACTCTGTATTCTTGTACAATGTCCAAAAGACATATCATACCTATACCTCCGATCTTGATTAGAGATTATTCTTTTTCAAATGGGAAACTCGAACTATCAAATGAAGGTCCATTTGGTATTTACGTCTGTCTCGTTACTAAATTGATATAATAGGAAAAATTGAATACGCGAAAAAAATTATAAAACAAAATCAGACGCGTTCAACTGTTTATCAAAAACTTGTTACTTGCTTCTTTCCTTACCAAAGCTAAGACACTTACAGAATCAAATGACATCACTGTTACCCAGTCTTAAGTTTAAGAAACTGTTGGTTCCTAGTGTAAAGGATCCCATTTCAAACAAAGAATTGTTAAATCGACTTCAATTACTTCATGATGAAATTTCCATTGCTGATTCAGTTGATATCAAAAGCTTAAAAACAATTAAGTCATCTCTAGTCAATAAGAAATTGTTATCACATACCAGCATTGGGGTACAAATATATGCATGTTGTTGCATTGCTGATATTTTAAGACTTAGTGCCCCTGATGCACCCTATACTGCAGATGAATTATCAGATATCTTCAAAGCGTTCATTAGACAATTTAAAAGATTGTCTGATCGGAAAAATTCCTTCTTTCAGCAACATTGCTATTTGTTAAAGAGATTAGTAGAAGCCAAATCTACTGTATTAATTACAGATGTCCCTGATTCTGAAGTTCTAATTGAATCAATATTTGACACCTTTTATTCCTTACCCAAGGGTGATTTCCCAACAGAATTAGAAACTTTAGTCAGCGATATTCTTTCTGAGGTGATATCAGAGGCGGATTCAGTACCTCATAATGTTATAGAATTGGTTTTGAATAAATTTTTGATTCATGATCCAAACAAGTTGGTGTCGGCACATATTTCAAGCCCAGCCTTTAATTTCTCCTTAGCTATTTGTGAAAACAATATCGATAGAATGTCACGTTTAGTTGCCCAATATTTTTCAGAGATCTTATACGATAGTTCTGCACCAGCAGAAGATAGGGACACTTCTGGATCGATTCAAAATTTAAAAATGGTTCATCGTCTCTGCGTTCAACTTTGGAGATTTATACCTCAAATATTGACTTCAATCATGGCACTAATTGATGATGAATTAAATGCTGATGACGAGAAGATTAGAGTTTTGGCCACTGATACTATTGGTGAGATGTTAGGTTGTTCCGATGCAAAAGCAAATTTCTTTGTTGTATACAAGTCAACTTGGAATAGCTGGTTAAAAAAGACCTCTGACATATCTCCTGAAGTAAGAACAACTTGGATCAAACAATTTGCACCTATTATTAGCTCAAATGATTATACTTCAACTGAAGTTAATTTGGCTTTTTCTACTTGTTTGCAGAAATGTCTTCTTGATACTGAAGAAAAGGTCAGATCAGCTGCTGTATCTAGCCTTGAAGGAATACCTTTCCAAAAATTGATGAGTAAGGTAGTCGATCAAAGGGTTTTACAAACCCTATTCCAGTTAATAAGAGAAAGAAATCCTACTATAAGAACTACTGCAATTAATTTATTAGGCTCGATTTACAATAACTATGAAAAACATATACTTTCTGAAGATAGCCTTACATTCACAAATGATCTAGAAATCGAGGAATTAGATAAGGTCATGAAAACAGTCCCTAACCAGATCTTATCTCTTGTGTACATTAACGATAAGAACATCACAGCGGTTGTAGATACATGTGTTTTTGATTATTTGTTACCAATTTCCGAATCAGATTCGTCAGCCAGAGTTCGAAGACTTGTTAGACTATATTTTGGGTTGGATGAAAAAGGCAAAGAATCTTTCATTGCTATCAATAAAAGGCAGCAACAAGTTTCAAAAGTTTTAACCACTTTCATTGAAACTGCCGATTTATATAATAAACAAACCTCACTCGCAGAAGAGAAGGAGAGTATCGAAGCTAATTCTGTTGAGCAGAAGAATATTTTAATCAAATTAGACAAAATAATCAATTGGTTTTGTGTTTCGTTCCCCGATGGTCATAATACATTTTCTTGCCTTGAACGTTTGTTTAAATTGAATAGATCTAGGTTCATATATTTGATCAAAACATGTATTTCACCTGAATCTGACTTCAACACTATAAAGAATTCAATGAAAGAGTTATTTAAGAAATTGAGTGAATCCAAGAATATCAAATTGGAAGAAGACAGGACCAACGTGAGCACTATAGACATGGTTTTTAACATTAGACTTTTATTGTTGAGGTCATCTGTCTTGTTATATAACAAGGCCAATATTGTCGAATTAATCAGCTATTCCAAAGATCTAAACAATGAATACAACTCTGTAGCTGATGAAATCCTTCAAGAAGTTTCTTTGGCTGTTCCAGATGTATTCAAATTCCATGTCAGAGAATTGACTGGCTTGATTATTGAAGAGAAAGAAGGACGCAAATCGAATTCCTTGAAAACGATTTACCATTTTGTCAAAAAGTATCCTGATTTGTTTCCAAACGCGATCTCCTTCGGACAAGCATTGAAAAGAATTGCAATCAGAGGAACTCCAAGAGAAGCTAAATATGCAGTTAAGATCTTAGGACTTAGTAAACGAAAGGAATATTTTTCATTGGAAATTATTGAAGAGATTTATCCCTTGGATCTCAAAAACGAATTCTTTGCCACTCATTTGAGTACAATTGCCGAGCTCTTTGTTGTTGATCGTTTTTCGGTTCTGAACAAAGAATCTGACATAACTGCTTTCCTTATTAAAGAGGTGTTCTTGAAGAATAGAGATCTTGACCGAAATGCTATCAGAGAGGATCAAGACTGGATTAACGATGATGAATTGGATGACAATCATAAATTATATTCGACTTTATATGAAAAGTTGCTTGCAATCAGGTTGCTTACTAATAGTTTGAAGGGCATTGAAGAAGAAAATATGAGTTCCGAAGACATTGAAAATTCAAAGGACAGAGCACAACCTGTGATTAGATTGTTGATGTCATATATTGGTAACAATGGTGAAATTATCAGAAAAGATTCTTCTACTTGGCCAACTCCAGAATCATTCAAGGTGAAGTTAAGGTTAACTGCTGGTTTGTATCTTTTGAAGTTAGCTCAAATTCCAATCTACAGCGAAACTTTGTTATCTGCAAGTCTTCGAAGAATGACATTCTTGTTGAATGATAGCAATTATAATGTGAGATCACGATTCATGATTAGCTTACAAAGGAAGCTAGCAAATGAGCTTATTTCGGAAAAGTTTTTGGCAATCATCTTTTTCACAAGTATTGAACCATCTGTAGAATTAAAGAATAATGCATCAATCTGGATAACTTCTTCATTCAAGCGTCTGGAAACAAAGAAGACTATTAAATTTGAAAGATCTTTAGTTCGTCTAATCCATATTTTGTCCCACCATGATCAATTTGTCGCTTTAATGGAGGAGAATGACGGAAACGATCAAAGTAGAATTAATGCCTATAAGTTTGCTTCCAAATTTTTGACTTATTTCGTCACACTAGTTGGAAAATCCGAGAATATTTCCTTGTTGTACTATTTGGCAAGCAGGATTAAGCAACATAGAGATGCCACCATTGCAACATCCGGATATGAAGAGTCAAACTTGTCAGAAGAGATTTTGAACTTGTACAGGGTCGCCGAATTGGCACAGTTAGTTATTAAGGAATACAGTGATAGTAAGAGCTGGTCAATTCAGACATGGCCAGGCAAGATCAAGCTCCCTTCTGATATATATGCTCCTATGGCATCTCCTCAAGAAGCACAAATGATTGTTACAAAGGTATTTATTCCAGAAGAGATTCAAGTTAAGCTTATAAATTCTATTAGAAAGAGACTACATGTCACTAACAAGAGAAAAACTACAGGTGATAGCTCAGAAGCTCCTTCTAAACGTCAAAGAGTCAAAGCATCGGTCAAAAAGCTGAACATGAAAGCCGAGCTGCCTGCTCTTCCTTCTCGAAAGAGCACCAGGGCAACGGGTAGGATCAATTATAATGAAAATGAATCTGACTCAGAGAATGAAGAGCATCAAAGTGATTACGATGGGTAAATAATTTGTATTTATATTGTACGACGTAGTTAAATAATCATGCTTCCATGTTTTTAAGCGAATCAATTTTCCCGCTCTGTGTCCAGTCTTCGCCAAAGATCCGTAATCTAGCTGCCGAAGGAAACTTCTTTCCTGCCACAGCCATTGGCAAATCCAAAGCTATCACGGCCATCAATTTAGCACTCTGCGTCGCATATCTTTGTAAAAACTCTTTCCCAGCTGCTTCCCACCAATTACCAAGTAGAGAAAAATGTGTGTTCGTTAAAAGTTCCGGATTTGTATTGGCAACTCTTGCCAAAAAGTGCCACGATGCATCAAAGGAGTAGAAGGGAAGTTGTGGATAGTCAGTTAACCTTGTCATGACAGCCCAGACTGTACAAATACCAGAAACTCTCTCGTCATACTTTACGTCGTCCTCCCACTTATTATCTCTTCTTTTCCAACCCATTCTCAGGCGCCCTTCCTCAGTGTCTATTGAGCATGTATATCCGATAATATATGGACACTTTTTCACAAGTCGAGCAGTGAGGAAATATTCAAATTCGGGAAATGTCTCTAACAAAGTGTAAGCCAATTTCGCTAATGGAATGGCAGCAGCTGGCTTAACTATAACTTCAGTTTCTGCTTGATCTACTATGGCTTTAGCAACAAAGTTAAGAATCCATTTATATGCAAGTTCAATAGACTTCGTCATATGTATCATTTCAACTACTTCGTCAGTTATCTTCCTTAGTTGACTAAGGGAGTTCGAAAGTTGACCAAATTTAGGATTAATTTTCCTTTTAAATGAGTTTACATTCTTCTTTAATTCTTTATCTGCGCTTAATTTTTCAACTATATCCTTTTTAATATTCGAAATATCGGTTTTGTATTTTAAGAATTGTTTTTCAATTCTTGAAAAATCAGTCAATGATTCTATTTGCTTCTGTTTTTGTAATTCAGCTTTCTTCTTCAATTCCTCTTGTTGTTGTAGTTTCTGTTGTGATTCCAATAGCTTCCGCTTTGCTTCTTCTGCTGCAGCCTTGCGATTTGCTTCTTCCTCTTTTCGTTGTCTTTCTAATTCTTCCTTCTTCTTCCTTTCTTCTTCTTCTTTGTGTTTCCTTTCTGCTTCTTCTTGACGTCGTCTTTCTTCCTCTTCCTTGAGTTTCCTTTCCTCTTCCCTACGTATTCTTTCCTTCTCGACAAATATTACTTTTTGAATGTGTTCATTCTGTATTTTAAGACTGTTTTCAATTCTATTCACTAGCGAGGTGATGTCAACTTCTGCTTTTTTATTGTGTAGGTTTACCTTCTCGACCAATAAGGCTCGCCTGTTGGTTTCCTCCATCTCTTTCATTGAAATCAAGTCTCTGGTATAATCATCAATCGCATTATATACCTCTGAAAATTGTGATGCTACTGGAGATGCGGTCTTGTCAACCAGCAAATTGGTCATCTGGATATATTGAACACCTCCATTGGATGCTGTTAATTGTGGGGCAGGCTTCGTGTCCACGTACACTTGAAATTCAACAGGTAGCCCAAATCTCATTTATCTGTTTGTTTTACTAAAGGCAGACTTTGCTTCTATCCAGTAATTTTAGGAACTTGGATTTCTCAATGCTGCTTTGATTCAAATCAGACCAAAACTTACACGTTAGAAATTTTGTAAGAGTAAATCTTGGTACTAAAAAAATCTGAGTTCCTCAAAGACAAAAAATTTTCAAGTAGAAGTTAGTAGACGTTTGGTGAATTGACAAAAAGGGCAACGAATACCAAATAATTAACAATGAGTAAGGTATTTATTCGTCAGTTCTCCCATTCTGCCCCAGTGCTGAAGGGATATTCAACTGTTCATCCTGTTCATCATTTAGTTAAAGTTGAAAAGCTGAAATTAAAGCCAGGATACCATCAACTTTTATTGCCAAAGGATGACATTAGAGCTTTGAAATTTAAACCTACAGAACTTTCTCAAGATAGAGTTGCTGACTATTACAAAAACACATTGAAATCTGACTTATTATTACAATATTACAAACACGATGCTGAAATAGTGGAGGGTAGGAAAAAGAAATCATGGGGTACCAATTCTCCTTATAAGTTGTATCGTCCATTAAAGGGAGGTCGTAGTACCATGGATATTTTACCAATTTCAAATGAAAATGTTCCAGAATTAACTGAAATTGTTATTCAATCTTACAACAAAAATGCAATGGATAAACCTTGGTTAGATATCTCTACAAGACTTCAGCTTGCACAAATAACAAACGTGAAACCAAAGCAATTATTTACCAGAGCTAATATTTTGAACTGGAAAGTCAGACAGGGTAAGGCATGTGGTGGTAAATCTTCCATGACCGGTTTAGATATGTCTCAATTTATTACTACTTTAACTGAATTGGTCTTACCTAGAATCAGAACATTCAAAGGGATTAAGAACTCCTCCGGTGATGGCGGTGGTAATATCACTTTCGGTTTAAACTCAGAAGATATCGCGGTATTCCCAGAAATTGAAGCATTCCAAGAATTGTTCCCAAATTTAAGTGGTGTAAACATTACCTTCAAGACTAGTGCTAGAACTGACGAACAAGCCAGAACCTTATTGAGTGGATTTGGTTTCCCATTCTATAATTACAAAAAAACATTGTAGATCCTGTAAATATCTGTATATACATTCGAAATATAGACTAAATCGTCTACTTTATAATTCTAGGGTGATTTGGAATATCTGACGCGATCTAATTTCTTTGGACGAAAATCTTCATATTTTTTGAAACCATTCATTCTGGCAACTATACCTAATGGCCGAAAACCATGAAATATCAATTGTACATGAATATGAAATCCTTTATTCGGATAGAATACGGCAGAAAGATAAGAAATGGAATGATGGTATTCTTAAATTTTACGAATTCAACAGCAAACTAGAAATTTTCAATGACTCGAAGTTGTTGATTTGTACCGACTTTTTAAGAGATAAACAAATACCTTTCGTTTTGGGGACTCTTTTGGCGGATGATAATGAATTTACACTACCAAATAACAAATTAGTACTTCAAGTCCAAGGTTACTTGTCAAAGGGTGAACGAGATATATCAAATGCGTTCAAAAAGAGAACACAATCTCTGGTTTCATTCTCCCAAGAGCCGGCTCATTCGTATACACGACTACTAAACACGCAGAACCGAGTGAATAAGACAATTGGTATTAGGAGGAAGGTGAATAGAGTGGATCCTACAAAGGAAAAGAAACACTCTCAATTAAATCCCAAAAAATCAGAGGTATTTTCAAGAAATGTTTCAACTACGTTGAGCCCAACCAACATTGCAGATTATGTTCCCGTTTCATTTACTTCTGGTAAAACTAGTTCCAAGCCTTTGGTTTCTGGAACTCATTTTATTGACAAAAAGCGTGGAACCGCACTAATGCTCCAATCATTGGCAAGCTTAGACATGAAGATCAAGAGGCGTCTTTTTGTTCGAATACCTTTAAAGTCTTCAAAATATTTCCAACATATGGCTTCACCTCCCAACGACAATTTTCAGACTGTTAAATCCGCCGAAAGAGTCGGTAACTGGGGTCTTAGAGAAGAAGAAGAAGAAGTAGAGGAGGAGGAGGATGGGGAGGTAGAAGCGGATTCAATGGAGAGTAAAGGTCAACTTGACGATTCTGAAGAGTATAACGAGGAAGATGTTCATGTCAAAGAAGAATTTAAAGTGACAAGGACAAAAGTTGAGGATGCTGATATCATTTACGACTTTTCTGATTTTGAAGAGGATCAGAACTTCAGGGAAATGATCAAAAACAGGAATAAACAGTTGGAACTTAGGCAAACTGTACATGATCAAAACGACGATAGAGACAATGTGGCATACGATTAATTAAAAAGCCCAAACAATAAGTGTATTATAATTGGTTAAATATATAGAGATAAATTGTATATTTATGGAAATGTGGAAGCAAGTTGATTGTGAAATTTAGAGACCAAATCTTCGTTTGACTTCTTCGGTGGCCTCCTTCTTCTTTCTTTCTCTCTTTTGTTGTCTTGCAACCATCAATTGTAGTGAATTTGAAGAAAGGACTTTAATAACTGGGCATGATGAGACAAAGCTATTGAAGGCGGCAAAACCAGGTTTAGTGGACATTCTTGCAACTAAACTTTGAGCAGGTAATTCAACATATTTGTTCTTTTCTTCTTTAACTTGTGCGGTTTCGCAATGGCCATTGAGAGAACCATTAAATGGTATAGATGAGTTGGGAGCAGACATATTCTTTGTTGTTATAGGACTTATAAGTTAGCCATAATTGTAAAGTCCCAGAAACGAAAGTCGCATATTTTTTTTCTTTTGCAGCCTATCGATTTCACAAATGAATAAACACAATTTCTATTGAAATGACTTTTCAACTTTTTGAAGTAATTTCTCAAATGCTTCTTCTTTCATAGTTTTTGATAACAATATCAATTTCCAAAAGGTTTTGCTTGTCTTTTCTGAAACCTTAGCACTGTTTAGCTTCATCTTAACCAATTTACTTGCATCAATAAATAGATTAATTTGAGATAGAGCCTTATCAATTGCTTGTCTAATAAGAATACGTGAATCATAGCTGAAATTATAACTCTCTGACATGGAAATATATTTATTCCAATTATTCTCCTTTTTGTTTGACTCGAAAAATCCAATACTAAATCTCTTGCTATCAATTCCTGGTGTGGTGAAGATTGGGACATGATAGATTATGTCCAACTTGTAATTCATTTCTATCCAATTTCTCATAACATTTGCCGCGATTAATGGAATTGACTTCAATGATGTTATGTTTTGGGTATTTAAACTAAACCCTTCTAAATCATCACTGTAATACATTGATCCAACTAGCGTGTTTGGTAAGAAGATTGGCAAACTTCGTAAAGCAAAAGATTTCCTTCGAGCAAGGATCAAGGTATTGGGTCTTTCTGTTTTGGTGAAATTCAAAGGTTCGGTCCAAGGTATTGAATCGTTTAGATTTAAGTCATATATTAGTTTGTTATCATTGCAGTATAACAAATGATATTCACCTTGGAAATCTCGTACATTTAACTGATATTCCACTTTATAACCAGTGAAGGGGATATTCTGATTAGTCACGCATGATTGAGACAGATCTGGTAAACTTGATACCCTTGTTATATACATGATAAGTACAATAATCAAAAACAACATTATCAGAGAGTAGCGCTAAAGTTGCAAATTTTTACCGGTTTGGTTGCCAAAAAAAAAATTAGTAATATTCATTCTGGTAACATACTATCTATTCCTACTGCCAATGTCATTCCAACCACAAGTTCAAACATTCCTCTATTCAGTACCCCTCCGAACACTTCGGGGTCGTCGTATATGGTAATCCAACCTATTTTATTTTCATCTGGACTATCATCATGTGTATTCCTCAGAAAATATAAACCATCGCTTCCTTGATAATATTTTTTAGTATGTGTGCCAGTCCCATAGTCCCCTTCAATTTCATTGGCTTTAATGTAAGAATTACCATTTTGAAAAAGATGATGTTTGGTTGACTTCGCAGTAATTCGATTTGATAGTTTACTTTCATGAGGTCTGAACACCGCTAATACAGGGGGGAAGTCAACCAAAGGATCACAAAAATATATATCTTCTGGGTTCGTTTCCTTAAACTTTGATAACTGATTGTTACTTTCAATATAGTTTTGATGAAAGTAGATATTCTTTTTGCCACTTAATTTGAAACCTATATCATCTTGTTCATTATCGGTATCGGCAGACAGATTTCCCGGACTAGCAAGTATTTTCTTAACTCGTTTCGTTGTACTTGATCTTACTCTTGGGATTGACCCAACATTCCATTTGATATTTTTCAGGTCTTTAACTTCAAAATTCTTAAATTGGTTGGGAAATTTATATCTGAAACTCTCAAAAGGAAAATACTTATCCATGATTGGTCTTGGAAAACAAATACCATTAAAAAGGGTTGAATCCTCGTAGTTTCTGAGAATTCCATTATGTACAAAGTTATTTTGGGGGACTGACAATTCAAAATATCCCCCATCATTTTGAGATTTCTTTGTAATTATCATGAGGTTTGAGCTTGAATCATCTTCTAACGCCGACACATCTTTAAAGATTAGTGTGTATCCTCTTCTTGCAAATGGCTGTCGACTTTTTTGCTCGTGATCTAGAATCACAATATAGTATCCCGGCGCATTTCGACAATAAACGTGTTTCAAACCTGGATTTGTAGTCAAATATAAATCCTTTCCAAATTTAAGTATATGATATTTCCAGAATGGTGAATCTGGACTTGAAAATAGATCCAGAGCATGGGTAGTAGAGGACATTGATGGGGCATTGGAGCTATATGGCAGATCTAGTCGCAGTTGAGACCCTTGTTTGGATTTGTTACTCTGATGCAGAGATGCTTCTCCATCAAGTGTCTGAGCACTTGTGTCTTCCCTAGATGCCTTTTTGTGAGAAAATATACCCTTCTTACTAATTGAATTTAATGAACTCCGAAGTTTATTTGTGATTGACCTATGTTGTGCAGGCTTCTCGAGTGGTATTTCTTCATTGATGGTTATATCATTATCAGGAGGAGGTTTTCGAGTGGTTCCACCCGAGAGTGCAACTGTTGGGCTCGGTAGTCTCTCGCCATTAAGAATCGTCTTTTCTGAAGTTGGAATGTGCAACGCTTCTGAAAACGGTGTAATGTCAAGATCTTCATTTTCAATTAGAAGCTTAGGAGTAGAGTATAACTGTGAACTTGAACAAATTGATGCAGCTGGAGTATGATATCCTTGTAGATTAGGGTTTCTGTTCCGATACATCTGAATGAGGCTTTCGAGGTCTTGCAGGTCCTCGCTAAAGTCATCCCTATAATAATACTGTTTTGTAGTTGATTCTGGAAGCGGAGGTAGTACCTTCCTTTTCGGGAATTGTGCCATATTTGGTCCTGTCATTAGTTGTTGGTTTCTATAAATATAGCAAAACTTGTCAGGTGTGTGAGAAGGAACAGTTTGATGATAACACCTCAGAACCTGGGGCCCTTAAAAAAATGCTTGGCGAGAAACAAACCGCAAATTAAATGTATGGAGGCTGTTAACAATGAATACTTAAAATGATGAATGTTTATTAAATACTGGCTAAATGTTTTTCATTATACTGTATTCAGTCGTATAATTATATATTTACGTTAAATCTTGATTTAGTGATGCATAATGAACCAAAGTAACAAAGATCGCAGTAATCAGCCATTAATAGAACAATAAATTGAAAATATATTAATTAAGGGACAGTTGTCAACTGCTACATAATGCATCCTTACATCAATACATCCCGATGGGCAGGGCGTAGTCATAAATAAAGGAAGGCGTAGTAATCGGCTAAATCATTCAATAGTTTATTACTGAACCATTCCAAATTAAAACCCTTACATTTCAAGTGATATATTAGGCGCGCTTTGCATTCTTTCGCATGTCATCTATCGTGAAAAAATCCCTCAAGGAATTTAGAAAACTACATTAATTGATTGATGATAGTGCAAATTACTCGGTATAAGGGTTCAATTGGCCAATTTGCATCCATACATCAACACATCCTTTTTCAAAAACTCCGGTTCCTTCCTTATTACACCCATACATCAATATATTTTGATGAGGCTAGTGAGTCGTGTTCTCAAGACAACTTCTGAATTATCCTTAATACCATGAGTAAAATAAAAAGCGGTGTTGTTATATAAATAAGACAAGTTACGCAAGTTTCGTTTAAAAAGTCTATTCTAGTTTTTGTTTATACTGAATTGAATTTTTCTCTGGGGTTAATCTTTCTAGGTGATTGAAGCGTTGTGATTTGTAGATCAGATATTGTGTATTCGTGCTTGACTACACAATGTCAGTCTTTATGATGTCAATTGGTTTTACAACGAAATGTAAAGATACTTCAGTTGGAAGGCATAGTCCAAACTAATCAAGATCAGATAATTGTAATCACTTGTTATGTGTGCCTCTCTATCCTTGAGGGGAAAAAAAATACGATTGTTCCATCTTTTACCAAAGCATCGTTTCAGGTTCCTAGATCAAATTTCAATTCATTGTTTCCTCTTCTTCTCCTCTTTATACTTTTAATTTATAAATTGAAATATAGATTTAACACTGTACATCAATCGCATGTCAAGAACTGACCTTGAAGAAGAAGCTGCATTATTACCAAATCAATTCCCGGACCTTGAGGGAGAAGATGAAACTGGATATTTCAATGACCGATTTTGTCCGAATTCGCGTCAAACATTTCGAATTTGCTTGAATTTGAAATTGTTAATTGATAAGATTATCCCAATCATTTTTGATGAATCAGACATCGTATGTCAAAATTCATCAATTCTTAACCTGGATGTGATTCAATTGGCATATAAGGCAGCCGGAGGCAAAGGTGATGGGAAACCAGGAACAACTTCTCATAAATATCGTGCGGCCTTGATTTTTTGCTTGTTAAGGGTCTGTGGCTGGTACTGGCAACAAAGTGAAATTGAATTGACTGATAATGAACTATATAAACTTAGAGCCAAAGCAGCTCAAAGATTGGCTGTGATTATTATTGAAAGTGAGGCTGATGACGAATATTTATTTTTAGGAATGTTATGTCATAGATATTCAATTTGTTTATTCGGAGTTGATGCTATTCCTGTCAGTGCATTAGAGTTGGCTGTTGATATGCATTCAACTATGGTCATTGGGTCTTCTGGTTATCAAAGGTGTATTAAGTGGTTATGGAGAGGATGGATTATTCAATCCAATGTTGATACTCATTCTTATACTATGTATAAGGGTGTTGCTTCCAATTCAATAAGAGCACACTTTGATCCAGCTCGAATTAAGACGCCATATTATCAAAATATGTTGGAAATTTGCTTTAATCTTGTTTATTTGGTGTTGTTTAGTATTATTTTGAACCAAAATCGAAAAACAGCCGGATCACTTGAATTTGTTGAAGTCTTGTTTTATTTGTTCACCATAGGTTCTATCTTAGATGAGATTGTTAAATTTTATCATGTTGGTTGGAATTATTTAGGATTTTGGAATGCCTTGAATGATACCATGTATTCTATTATTGCCATTTCAGTAGCGTTCAGATTTGCAAGTTTAGATACACAAGGTGATACACGACAAAGATATCATGAAATATCATTTAGACTTCTTTCATGTGCTGCGCCTTTGATGTGGTCGAGGTTATTATTATATCTTGATGCACAACGGTTTGTTGGTGCCATGATTGTGGTTTTGAAGACGATGATGAAAGAATCACTCTTGTTCTTTGTGTTGTTGTTTGTTGTTATTATTGGATTTTTACAAGGATTCTTAGGTTTAGATTCTTCAGATGGAGAGAGTGATGCGACAAGAAGGATATTGATTTCCTTGGTTAAAGCAGTTGTTGGAGATTCATCCTTGGACGATATGGGTAATTTGATACCACCATATGCATCTGTTTTATATTACATTTACTCATTCTTATTATCGGTTATTTTGATGAATATCTTGGTTGCATTATATGCGACTGCATACGCCGCTATTGTTGAAAATGCCACTGATGAATACTTTGCATTAGTTGCACAAAAGACATTAAGATATATTAGAGCACCTGATCAAGATCTTTATGTCCCTCCTTTGAACTTAATTGAAATGCTAATGACACCATTAGGTTGGTTTACTTCAAGAAGGATTTTCAAACTGATCAATTATTACGTAATGTTGATTATATATTCACCATTTTTGATTTACATTGCTACGGATGAATTATCTAACGCTAGAAGAATTCAGTATAATAGATATAAAGGGTTATCTGATGATGCTAATGAAAATGATACTGAATGGGATTTAACTGATGGTTACGATGGAGATATGATGACTTCGGAAAGGGAAGGAATTAGAGATCGAACTTTGGAAGTTAGAGAAGAATTGCGTAATCAGAGCGAAGGAGAAACCCAAGATCCAGAATTTAGAATCGATCTTGTTGAATTTAAGAAAGAAATTGAAAATGTTTGTAAACCGGTTGAGGAAGCATACAAAGCAGGTGTCAAATGGGAATATTATGAAATTTATCGAAAGATTGATAAATTATCTGATTTAGTTCAAGCCCTTATCGCTGAAAATGAAGAATTAAAGAAACAGAAGTCTGCTTGATAGTAACAAAATATCGGAGTTTCTATTATTGCCTTCCTCTTTTGTGGAATGATTTCTTTTGTCAAAATAACCATACAGGTTATACATAGGTAACTATACATACATGTGAAATTATATGCAGTCGTATGGATAGTCCAAAAAAACAAAGCCAAAAAAAAGACTAAATAAGCTTTTGTCTCTCTCTCTCTCTCTCCTCTATATTATATAGTTAACAGAAAATAGAGATTTCAGTGACAATACATAATATATACGTTTAGACAATGGTAATTAACTTTGCATTAAGAGATACAGTGTTATTTTTGAAAGTCTTTTGCTTATTGGAAGTGGCAATAGTAGTAAAATAGTTATCAACTACTCTTTGATATATAACATCTTCATATTCTAACTCTCTTACTCTCTCACTCTCTCTCTATACATAACTCAATTTGATTTCTCGAAAAGAATCGAAAAACTTTTACAACCAAAAAAAAAATTACACCAAGAAACAAAGAGAGATTTTTTTGATCAATTAAAAGTGAATCTCACAAACTACATCAAATAGTTACTACACCTAGATATACAACCGTTCAATATGACAGGTGTAATGAATAAAGAAGATCAGCAGCCTTCACGGTTTAAGCTAGGGGATGATATTCATTTTGATTATTCTAATACAAATGATCAGCAAACCCCGTCACCGTCAGGTAATACTTCAATAGAAATCAATCAAGATTCTCATGCTTCAAGTAGTTCAAAAAAGAAAAAGAAGAAGAAAGGCAAGAAAAGTAAGATATCGCCAGTAGAGGCACATTTGAATAACCCAGAAGATGATTATCCTACATCGCGTGTGATAAAGCAAGCACCAAATGGGGATGTCATAGTAGAGAGTCTTGATGCCCATGAAGAAGACGAGCAACAACAACAACATCATAGCCATCATCATGATCATCATCACCACCAACATGCGAATGATGATTTCCATACACATTCAGATCATGATGTTCAGAATCATCAACATCATCAAGACTCGCACAATAATTTGTGGGATAGTGCATCTATTGAAGAACAAGAAAGACTAAAAGAATTTTGGGAATCTTTGGATGAACCTGAAAAACTTGAATTAGTCAAAATTGATAAAAAGTCAATAATGGAAATGTTCAAGAATGAAACTAGACGACAACAGCAACTGCAAGTTCATTCAAATGGAACTCATGCTACAAATCCTAATCCAACAAATTCTAATAATAATTGTGCTTGTAAATACTGTGGAAGGAGAAATAACATCATTGAAGATGAATTGGAAAACATATATGATAACCATTTTGATGATATAATTGATTTCATTCATGAAGTTCGAGATATAAATGATTTAAATGCATTACCGGGTCTTTTGTTTGGTGGGTTTCATATGTTGGAAGAAGAACATAAACTTCAGAAACGACAACAGCGATTTAATCAAAGAATGGAACTCATGTCACAAGATCAAGATTTGAAGGCAAGATCTGAAATGGTTAAGTCAGACTCCATAAAAGCTATAAATGATAACAATGCAATAAATAGATCCGAATTGAAACTACAGGAAGGATTTGATGAGTCTGTTGTAAATACAGAAAGTTCAACTACAGAGCAACAACTTTTCAATAAACTACTTGACCCAAAATTATTTGAGGCCTTAGAAAGTATGGATTTAGAGAAAATGAAACAAGTTTCTGGAAATGAAAATGTCAGTGATACCCATGCAAACTTATTAGAAAAAGCAGGATCATTACGAGAGATCGTTAGAGATTTACATAAAGCAGATAAAGCTCAACTAGAAAAGGGAATGTCCTTCTTACAAAACATGGGTAAATTGTTTTCCAATGCAGCGTCAATGAATAATAATGATCCAGAATCTCAGAAATTAATGGCCACTCATTTTAATGATCAATTAACTCAAGGGTTGTCTAATTTTGCCGAAGATTTATTGAAGAATGATGGAAATTCATTTATAAATATGATGGAATCACTCTCGGAATCAAGGACTGCTCGTGAAGAACTATTAAGAGAAAATATACCTAAACAGCAACCACTTCCTACAATTGCAACTGATTCTAATACTCTCCCACCTAAACCTGCATCTCCAGTCTGGAAAGATGAAGACGATGAACACAATCTAGCTTGTAAACATCAACATCATCATCATGATCACGATGAAGAATATGACGAAGATGAAGATGAAGAGGAATATGATGATGAAGAAGATGAAGGTGACGATGAAGATGATGATGATGATTTGGAAGATGATGAAGATGAGGATGATGAAGAGGATGGTGCAAGTGATACTGAATCTGAAATCTCAGAAGAAGAAAAAATGCAAGAAGTTCGTCGTTTATTCTTGATTCAAGTAATCAAACTATTCCAGGATAGATTGAAGTGTGCATATAAAGAGAAATTATCCCAAGATAGAACTCAAAGTTTAATTCAAGAGTTAGAAGCTGAAGAAAATGCAAAAAAAGAACGAGAATTGAAGAAATTAAAACAGAAAGAAAAAGCAAAGGAAAAGAAGCGTTTACAACAGTTAGCCAAAGAGGAAGAAAGGAAGAAGAAGGAGGAAGAAGAAAAAGCAAGGGAGGAAGAACAGCGTTCGAAGCAAGAAGCGTTACGGGCAGAACAAAAAAGGAGAAAGGAAGAAGCAAGATTGAAGCGTGAAGAAGAAAAGAAAAAGAGAATTGAAGAATTAAAGAGAAAGGAAGAAGAACATAAAAAGAAAGTAGAAGCCCAAAGAAAACGTGAAGAAGAAGCAAAGCGCTTGAAGGAAGAGCGTAGAAAGAAAGCTGAGGAAGAACGTAAACAAAAGGAAGAGGAAAAGAAGCAAAAAGAATTCCTAAGAAAGCAGAAAGAAGAAGAGCGTGAAAGAATGAAACTCCAAAAAGAAAAGGAACTTGCAGAAGAAAAGGCTAGACAAGAAGAAGAAGAACAGAAAAGTGCCGCTTTGTCTAAACAGAAGAATATAGAGGAAGAGTCTTCGAAGAACCACTTGTTAAATCAATTGTATCAAGCAAGACCTACATCTATATCCAGCAATCAATCTTCTGTTGCATCCACTATCCCGGTTGTATCTCCGTTAGAACAAGTTCCAGTTGCACCTTTCGTGTCACAAGTTCCAGTTCCTCAGTTTGCCCAAGGTCCTGATCCATTCCTGGTATCTAACGCCTTTGCATCCAACAATATTATGCCACATGGGGGTAGTGTATTGAATTCGCCTCCACTTCCAGCAAGTATGATCTCGACCCTGGGACTCGCAAATAGCCTTTCGGGTAATCTTGTTTCAAATAGTTCTGCATCACCATGGGGGAGCAAATCAAGATTAAATTCCTTGTCTAGTTCGGCTCAGCCACTTTTCCAACCACAGATTGGGGGGTTGCCCTCCGCTTCAAATATTAATATTGCTCAACCTGCTTCTACGGCTCCTGGCTTTAGTCCTTTTAACGCATTTAATGATCCTTTGTCACCTGAAACCTTCATGTCAACGCCTCTTAGTACTAGTGCTAACTTGTGGAATTCTCCTTCATCAACAACTACCGCTGCTACAGGGCCTACCAGAGCTAGTTCTATTTGGGGAAATAGTGGTCTTAGTTCAGTAGCTGAATCTCCAACCACTCCAATTGTCAGTGCAGGAATCAATGCTAACCCAGCTACAGCAGCTGGTGTCAGTGGTCTTTGGAGTAATACAAATGTGAATACATCAGCTCCACTCAGCACTACTGATATTGATCTAATTCAAGCTTCAACATTCAGCTGTTTCCAAATGTTACAAAATTCAAATCAATTAGAATTTGGTTTTGCTCCTGTAAACAAATTGTTCAATAGTGTTAAGTCGATTTTGAATTATCCAAACTTGACAATGAGTCAGGTATTAAGCTGTTGGAGATCATCTGCAATCTATCAATTTGAATTCGTTTGGGATGATCACGGATCTGTTACCCATGTACAGGTTGGATTAATTGGTTTTACTAGAACTACACCACCTCCATTACAACCTCAACCTCCTCAACCTCAACCTCAAGCACAACACTTACCTCCACAACAGCAAGTGGATGTTGCCTCTGCGCCTCCACCTCCGGGATTGTCTAAGACTTCACCATTGTTTAATGAACGCTCGATTTTGAGCAACATGGGTAGCTTGAGTTCAGGAAATGTGCCTTCTCTTCAAACAGCAGGAATAAATAACGCAGGTAATAATAATGGGTTTGGTCGTAGATTATGGAATTGAGAGCTGAATTATTGTTAGAATGTGATATTTCCTTTTAATGGTTTATAGTAAATTGAAAATAAAGTTGATTAAACTCAACAATTGTAATTTTTTTTTGCAGTAATTTTATTTTTTCAACTAAGAGATTTTAGTTAAATGTATTTTGTAAGGGGGGAAAAAAAGAAATCAAAATGAAACCATATTGCATTCTTACTAAGGTACCGATTTAAATTGAAGAAGTCTTCAGAAAGAAATCACGATCTATCTTTCTTTGAATACAAATAATTGTGTCCTGATTGTAATTAATAGATTCCTCGAGGGACGTACTCATTAAGTTAGAGGACCTAATAAATACCTATTTGAAAACCAGACACATACCAACTTACATTAGAAAGCAGTCGTTCTTCAATCAATATTCAAAATTACTCCTATCAAGAAAATAAGAGAGGTGTATATATAATATGGCAGGAGATACAATAAAAAGGAAGTTGGTCATAGTGGGAGATGGGGCTTGTGGAAAAACCTCATTATTATACGTGTTTACCCTCGGTGAATTCCCCACTGAATATCACCCTACAGTTTTTGAAAATTATGTTACAAACTGTCGTATTGATGGAAAAGCTGTCCAATTGGCACTCTGGGATACTGCTGGGCAAGAAGAATATGAAAGGTTACGACCCTTAAGTTATTTCAACTCACATGTGATATTGATCGCCTTTGCCATAGATGATCCAGACTCGCTCGATAACGCGAGGTCAAAATGGATCGATGAAGTGAAGAAGTATTGTCCCGATACTCCATATCTTTTATGCGGTTTAAAGAAGGATTTGAGAACTGATACAAGCAATCGAAAGAAGTTCGTGCAACACGATATGGGAGAGGCTATGGCTTATGAAGTTGGTGCAAAAAAATATCTTGAAAGTTCTGCATTAACCGGAGAAGGCGTAGATGACATCTTTGAGTTTGCAACGAGAACAAGTTTACTTTATAATGCAAAACCCAAGACAGGATGTTGCATAATACTTTAGAATAATATACTAGACGTAGGCACTATTTATTGGATATAGATTTGTATGGCAATGGACTTTAAACAAGTGGCTTGCATTAACCTATACCGAGTCTGTAGTACTGTTTCAGAAAAGAATTTGATCAGACCAGTTGTATGATTTCGCCACATGAAGTAGGTGATAGATATGATAGTAAAAATACAAAAAATAAGCGACCTCGGTGAGGGTCGAACTCACGATCTTGAGATTAACAGTCTCACGCCTTAACCAACTTGGCCACGAAGTCTTATTTGTTGAGTTTGGGGTTCTAAATGTTTTCCTCTTCGAGTATTTTTCAATCACGTGACTCTCTGAATTTTTCAAGTTAACTTGAGTATGATTTCTGAGTTTATTCAATAGGTGCTCTGTCTATTTTTTAATGAAAAGAGTAAAAATGAAAAAATACTGTAGGTTATGTATATCAAGTTTAAATTAACCGTTGGAATGATCTATGGGAGTAGTATATTGTTGGTTAGTAAAAACATATCATGGTATTGATGTGTTTTAAAATTTGTTAAAAAATTTGTTCAATATTCAATGAAATTTTAACAAAGAAATAGTAATTTTTTTTTTCAAATAAAGGTTATCAACTTATATTCTAAACACGTCCTAAGATAGTTCAAACAAGATGAGCAGGATTGGTGAGTTAACCTTTTAAAAAATAGGCATAAATACTGGACATCAACTGAATTTAATAAATTGGGTAAATTGGTTTTAAGATATTGAGTGATATTTGCAACCATTGTTTTAGTTTTTTTTTCAATACTAGTTACTGAACTGCATTTATAACAAATGGAAACAAGCAAACACCTGGAGATGGGAAATCCAGCTCATGTATCTTGGAAAGTTGATACATTTTCGAGAAAATAAGTAGTCATTCTGTTTACAGGATTTTCCAATTCAAGAAAACAAATAGAACAAATAAGTTTAACATTTGGAATCCTGTATTAAACAATCGTGATGAAAAAAAAAAGTAGAAAACAAACAAATGACGAGCAAACTCAAACCAAGAATATAACAGATCGGTCTTTTGAAAAGAGAAATTCCCACGGCGAAGGATGGAGTTTATGTTCTCGTTCGGATTAACTGAAAAAAAGAAGGACATAAAATCAAAGATTCTAAGTTTACAACTTTATTAAAGCTTTTTAATTAATCAATTTCGAATTCTTGTTGTATCATTCTGGTAGAAAACAACTAGTCCATCAATCTTGTCTAAGGCCGAAAAGAAAACGGCCACACCTACTCTACCAAATGAGAGAATGGAATACACTCAATAATGTGTCAAAAACAAATTTCCACTGGAAGAAAAAAACGGTCTTTGTGTCACTTTTGCACCCAAAGATAAGAAATCTTGAGTAAAGGAAAGATAGTTTGCAAAGTTCTACAGATAACGATTCACTTCGGAATCTGACAATTGCACATTATCTAATTTTTGGTAAAGTGTTGGGAACAGATTTCGGAATTGTGATGTCTTTTCTTTTTTCATTCACTGTGGCCCAACATACAAAGCCACTGCTCCTTTATTTTACCAAAGATATCTCCGTTGCGCCCCTTACTCAAAATTTTTCTCTTGAGAACTGACTCTTCTTTTTTATAAAGCACTAAAGGCAAGAGAGAGAGTTATGTCGAACCTGCCAGAGAACAATGTTAATGTCATACTAAGTGAGAAACAACAAACACAGAAGCAAATATCAAACGAACATCCGCAATCAGGCCAATCCGACCTTCCATCTCCCTTTATCAATGAAAATGAATCCACAATTTCCTTTCGAAATCAAGATTTCACTTTAGCTACAAAATATTCAAATGAATTGCCGAAAGCTACAACAGATTGGGATGATAATTCATTCAATAGTAGACTCCACAGGTCACCCTTCGTACCTACAAAGATTAAAGATTTTTATCGTTCATATGTTGAACCCAATACTGGAATCTGTCTTTTGCTTGTGTCGCAATTTTTGAATTCAATAATGGTGACCACGTGCAAGTTATTAGTCACCGATAAGGATTTTAATGAACCAATACACCCATTACAGATTCTATTTGTTCGTATGTTGATTACATATGTATGCTGTCTAGCATATATGCTAATTACAAAATCAGTCGAGGATGCTCCTTTAGGTCCAAAATCAGTAAGAAAGTTATTGATTATGAGAGGATGCCTTGGATTTTTCGGGGTATTTGGCATGTACTTTTCCTTGCAATATTTAAGCATTTCAGATGCGGTTGCACTTACATTCTTAGTTCCTATGGTTACAGCTTTTTTAGCTTTTGTAATTTTGCATGAACGTTATTCCATTTTGGAAGCAGTTTGTTCACTTTTCTCATTTGGTGGAGTACTCCTAATTGCAAAACCAACTTTCATATTTGGTGAAATTTCATCAGATGTAGATGAAGCGACCGAATCGTCATCTGCAGAAAAGAGGGTTATTGCTACGGTTGTAGGTTTAATTGGTGTATGTGGCGCACTGAGTGTTTATATTGTACTAAGAAGAATAGGTAAGAGGGCACACCCACTATTATCAGTAAGTTATTTCGCATTAACTTGCTGTATAGTCTCATTCTTTTCCATTTTGGTAATACCTTCGTTATCGTTTGTTCTTCCATCAAACGGTTATCAATGGTTTCTTTTTGCTTCAATTGGATTCTCAGGATTCTTCATGCAATTTGCATTAGCAGCAGGTGTCCAGCGTGTCAAAGCTACAAGAGCGTCGCTGGTGGCATATTCAGGAATGATATACGCGATCATTTGGGATTTGATCATTTGGCATAATTTACCTTCTTTTCTTAGTTTCTTGGGAATTTTCATAATTATTGGAAATGCTTTAATTATAACTAAATTTAAACCAGATGTGGAAGATGGAGAAGACATTAACAGGGGAGAGGACCTTGAAAGAAATGGCTCCTACAATAAATTAAATACTCATGATATCTCTCTTGAGGAATTTATTATTACTGATGATGATGAACTGGACAAATAATTTATTAATTGCCTTTATTATTTATATTTTTTTTGGGAGGAATTTTATACATTAGTCATTATATAGAGTCTTTTTTTGCAACTATTGTTAATATACAATAAATTATATATCACTATACCTACATAAAACCTCTCATCAATACTCTCTTTTCCCGCAATTCATCAAGTCTTTTATTTTTCACTTTCCACAACCTAGATCCCAAAAAGACACGAATGTTCGGATTTAATTCCACTAGCCTTTCGAACGAGTTGGCCAAAAATTCACCATCACAAGGATTCTGGTTTATCCACAATTTTAGATATCTTAGTTTTTTACAGCCAGAAAACTCTATGTCGGATTTTATATCTTCACATTTGATGTTCACGTATTTTATCGATTTGGGTAAGCGGAACTGACCAGTCAGCTTAATTTGATCAAGTCTTAACAGGATACGTTCCAATTTAGGTAAATGATCAATGGTTCCTAGACAATCACGACCGTTAACTAATAGAGTTCTCAAAGAAGGTGGCAAATGAACAAACGATAACGTACTAGAGCGCACTAAGTTCAATACTTCTAGGGACACACACAAACTAAAATCAAAAAAGTCGCCATCGAGTAAATCAATATTGGTCAAGTCTAATTTCCTCATCAGGATAGGGAAATTCCGTAGAGTCTTTGCTGACAAGGTGAGTCTTTCCAAATCGAGTGATAGAAGGACTGAAGGGGGATTTTCAAAAATGCCTGCGACATTTAAACCCTTTGAATTCTTCATAGAAAGATGCCGTACCTTTTTGGGAATGCGAATTCTGGCCCCATTTTCAGACGAAGGCTGAATCAGTAAAGAATCAATTCGCAAAGTTTGGCAATTACTTGGAAATTCAAAGGCTGCATCAGCAAAGTTGTTGTTTGACAAATCAAGTTCACGTAAATTTGGACACAGAACAAAGAAAACAACCAACTTATTCAGACTCAAGTCAAGAATCTCCAAACTTTCGGGAAACATTGTCGGCCATAATGGAGAATATGTTAATGAATTATTTGCCAAATAAAGTTTCTTCAAATGAGTTAACTCATTCATGTTATTTTCGTACAACCCGTGGAGGGAGCATCTACTAAGGTTTAACAAGACCAAAAGTTTTGGAAACGTCCAACTGCTTACAGTACTCAAATCTGTCACTGATAAATCTAAATGAGTTAACTGTTCATAGTGGGCCAAGTTCATTTCACCTAGTTTCCAATCTGGTATCTGCATACTGCGATAATTCTCACAAATTCTTAACTCCTTAAGTTTCTTGGAACTAGCAAAGTTCCCAATAGTTCCTAAAAAGTCAGCAAATTTCGTTGTGTGGTAATTTTGTTTAAAAACGATCTTTTGAAGAGAATCTTGAAATCGTATATCCTCACGGGTATCCGATCTGATATCAAAAGTACGATACGATGGAAACGAGTATATTTTCAAAACAAGCTCACGTAATTTCCTAAATTCTGTGATTGATTTTATACCGATCAATCGCATCAAACCCAATTCCAATTCCTCCACACATGGAGGAAGATGAACGCTTGAAAAATCCTCAAGTCTAAGATCGCCAAGTGTTATGAACTTAAGGTTTTTGAGACATGTTAAATCAACAGTTTCTATTGGATCATTGTTCCAACCATAGTATTCTTCGACGATCAAGCTTTTCAATGACGTGGGAAATACCAATTTCAAACAAACCCCTTGCGGCAACAAGGACCTTCTTACAGATAGGGACTCTAGACGTGGTGGTAAATATCTTAGATCAACTTCTGAAACGCGAGATTCAAAAAGCAGCAAATAAGTTAGTGTCCCCCCAAACACAGGCCTAATATCATTAGTGTGATAAGACACAATGTAAAGATGGGTTGTAGGTTTCGAGTAATTAATGGAGACAAAGTTCGCGGAATGCAGGAGTCGATACTTGAATTCAAGATTAGGGCAATCCCATGCTTGTATCTGTTTTGAATCATTTTCTTGTTCCTTTGAATCCGGGATAATTGGGTCTAAATTGGTACGAAAAGTCACCTTTTCAGAATTCTCAAATAATTCGGGATAAACCACTTTAAATTTCAATAAATCTCTCGGTCTAGCAAATTCTAAGAATTTGGGCACAAAATTGGGAAATGCTCCACAAAATTCAAGGAACTCTTGTAAATTGGAGAATGTTGCACCATAAGTGATTTCAGGAAGCCGCATTGAACCCTTCGTTGGTTGAATTGCATTTGACCCAGTATTGTTTTTATGAACTATACAATCATACCCAGGAAGCTGACTTGCCCCTTCATCTACTTTCCATGTATCATCAAGAACATCAAGGATCCTGACGGTTGAAAAATACCAATTGAACAAGTAAGAACCAACTTGTTCAATATGAATATAGTTTTGTAAAGTTTCAAAAGGAATATCTTGAAAAATAATCAGAAGAATATCCTGGGGAAGAGTTAGAAGTGATACCATTGAAGTACTTGTAGGTTTTGCTTCAAGGGACCGGCTCCTCTACTTTACATTTTTTCCCACTTTTTTTGTTCTGTATCGGGTTTGTTAGAATTTGTTCCTGTTAACTGAAAAGAAACCAGTCTATCAAATGATTTCTATTACCACTCCATGAAATATTATGTAATTAAAACAACGAAGACCTATGCCTTTATTCAACAATAAAGAGAATAAAGAGATACGAGAATACACATCCGCGGACTTCAGTATACGTTTCCCTAACAAGACTCTCTCTAACTTTGAGGCTTTCAGTTCTCATACTAGAAATCGATTCTCCAGTTCTCGCACTGGAAATCAATTACAAAGTTATTTCAAACTCCGATGACATCAGTTACGTTACCCTTTCTCAAACTCTCAAGAATGGTCATGGACTTTTAGAAGTTGGGAATCCAGGGCTTTTCCATCTCAACGTACATCCTGAAAAGGTGAGGTATCACAGTATTTGACTGAACTCTTTGATTTCATGCTTCCTCTAATGTGAAATATTGTCACCATGTTCATAATTTGTCTAACCACTCCAATTCTTTTTGGATTTGATTCAATTGAATCAAATTTCCATTTATTTGTAAATCAACCTCATCAACATAATTCTTGGTGTTGTCGGATAATTCTATAACATTTGAAATCAACTTTCTTGAATTATTTAAATTAACATCAATATATTCTAATTTAAGAAAATCATTTGAATTTGGATTTGATGGAAGTGTACGTAATTTGCTAATCCATTTATATGATGAGATTCCCCTGGATGATTTACTTGGCTTTGTAGAAGCCTTATTGTTGACATTCTTATTGGCTCTATTATTATTACTATTATTATTATTACTATTATTAGTATTGGTATCCATTTTAACTATTTACAGTTGATAGAAAGAGGAACAGCAACAAAAGCACAACAAGAAGATACAAGAAAGAACGAAGAATTATAAAACAAAATTTGGTAGCCCATTTTTTTTTTCTGTATTAATTTGTGTGGGTATTATCACTTTTCATCAACAAGCATTTCATTGACCAAACGATCATGTTTCCAACTCTTACTGATATCCACTGGTAAGTCATCACTGGTGACACTCAGGCGGTCAACCTCCCATTTGTCTAACTCGGTTATTAATTTACAAATTGGTGTGCTATACCATCTATCACCATTTAATGTAAACCAACCTAAATGTCCTCCAACTGTAGTTGTAACAAGAGTAGTATATGGATTCAATTCTACTTCTGTAATTGGTAACGTTCTAGATCCTGTGATTGGATCGTCTTTAGATGAAATTATTACTGTTGGAACTCTAACTTTCATTAATCTTTGTACTGGTGATGCCAATCTGTAGTATTCAGATGCCGAATTCAACCCAAACAATTTAGATGTGAAATAGTGATCAAATTGCTCAAGCAATTTGATACTATATTTATCTGGATTTTCTCTGAATTGCTTGACATAATCAGTATTTAATAGGATTCCATGCGAATCTAATAATCTCAATAAATTGCTACACATTGTTGGAGAATAAACGTTATGACCAATGATACTTTCCCGTAAATGAACAGCACTGTCAGGGAAATCCCAAGGAGTCCCAAACACAAATGCCCCTTTAACTTGTTTGGAGATGGAATCACCTTCCTGACCCAAATAATTGGCTAATATTGCACCACCAAGTGAGAATCCCATCAAATAAATCTTCTTATTGGGCCAAAGTTTTAGGATATGCTCATTCATAATATACCTTAAATCATTTGTCCATAGCCCGTTGTATAATTGGGGACTTGTAATTGTATGATTTGCACAACCACGAGAATTTAATACAACAGCATCAATGTTATATGGGTCAGTTATAATCTTATCAAGTATAGCACGAATATATGCTTCATATGAACCACCAGATAAACCATGCAATACAATTAACAATGGCTTGGATTCATCGTTTGAAATTATAGTTGGTTCAAGTGCTGGGTTCATATATTCAGTTCGTGGCGGTAACTCTTTGATTTGTGAAGCTGGCTTGAATTGTTCACTGTCAAGACTTGGTTCTTCATGAGGAACGGCATAGTCTAAAGCAATAGTAGTTTCTCCCTTCCACTGATCATACTTTAACTTTTCACCAGTCGGCAAAGTATATGTCTTGTTTTCAACTGTAAGTATTCTTCTTTTGTAATGAACATGGAACAGATTGGTAAACTTGTTCAACGCAGTGTAGGCGGTTTGAGTATGGCCCGATGATAAGATAGGGTTCACATAGAAGGAACAGTTCTTGTAGAATTCTGGGACTGCATTTTTGATGATTTCAGGTAAAGTTGTTGAAATAGTTTCATCACCATTCTCGGTCTTGACGAACTTTATTGGAGTTGCTGGAATGTAATTTTCAACTTTTGACTTAAAGAAACCAGATCCAATCATTCTTCGTTGTTTACGACACAATAATAGGCAAAGTTATATATAAGAGTTTATCAATGTTGGTAAAATGGTATGATATATACAAATAAAGAGATGAGAATTTTTTTTAATAATGGCTGGTATGTATCTCCGACTGTTCCACAAAGAAAGAAAGAATACGGTTAAATCCGTTGGGACGGATAAATGTAATTACAACCACATAATTTTTTTTTGCTGCCTGGAGAGTGAGTGTCAGTGAGTGAGTGTTAGTGAGTGAGTGAGTGAGTGAGTGAGTGTCAGTGAGTGTCAGCGAGTGTCAGTTGAGTAACAGGAGAGGGTCTCAATTGTGAAGGTAAAATTTGTCGCATAACCAAAAAGGAATCAATTTACAGTTTATAGTAAGTTTTACAGGTTG
>LQHL01001808.1:35143-49208 GCA_001655755.1 Hemisphaericaspora haegerdaliae
TATGATATATACAAATAAAGAGATGAGAATTTTTTTTAATAATGGCTGGTATGTATCTCCGAGTGTTCCACAAAGAAAGAACACGGTTAAATCCGTTGGGACGGATAAATGTAATTACAACCACACACTTTTTTTTTTGCTTCCTGGTGAAGGAGTGAGTGAGTGTCAGTTGAGGACAGGAGAGGGTCTCAATTGTGAAGGTAAAATTGTCGCATAACCAAAAAGGAATCAATTTACAGTTTATAGTAAGTTTTACAGGTTGATCGAGGGTTGACCGAAAAAGAAAAAATCCCAATTTGAAATCCTGCTTAACTAATTCAGCAAATTGAGTATATTGCACGACCTCCCAAGATAAGGGTAAGTTTTCGCCTCCTCTTCCTCCCCCCCAGAATTCTTTATTTGCCCTCAATCTCCCTTCACCACACACCACTACCTATTCCCCCCTCGTATAGCTATTGTCTCGACTTCCTTCTTTTAAGTACACTCCCTAGTTAAACAATCAGTAATACTTCAATCAGTTCGAACAATTACTTGGACAGGACCCAACCACAATGCAATTATCATTATCAGTTTTATCTACAATTGCAACTACATTGTTAGCCCTCACCGCCTCGGTTGATGGTAAGAAACACAGTGCTAAATTAACTAGACTTTCCAATGAAGAGACATTAGATGCTAACACTTTCAAAGAGTACACCAATGGTTTAGCAAATAAGTATTTAAACTTGTATAACTCAGCAGCTGGTAATCCAACTGCATTTGGTAGTCAACACATTTTAAATAACAAAGTTGCTGAAGTACCATTTGTATCTCCACCTCAAGCCGATGGTAAGTATGACGCACCATTAACCAATTATTTGAATGCACAATACTTCACAGAAGTTTCCTTGGGTACTCCTGCTCAAACTTTTAAAGTTATTTTGGATACCGGTTCTTCTAATTTATGGGTCCCCTCTAAAGATTGTTCTTCTTTAGCTTGCTTTTTGCACACCAAATACGACCACGATGCTTCTTCTACCTACAAGGTCAATGGAAGTGAATTCTCAATTCAATATGGTTCTGGTTCAATGGAAGGTTACATTTCTCAAGATGTTTTGAGTATTGGTGACTTGGTAATTCCCAAACAAGATTTCGCTGAAGCTACTTCTGAGCCAGGTCTTGCATTTGCATTTGGTAAGTTTGATGGTATTTTAGGGTTGGCTTATGATACCATTTCTGTCAACAGAATTGTTCCTCCAGTTTATAATGCCATCAATCAAGGATTATTAGATTCCCCACAATTTGGATTCTACTTGGGTGACACAAATAAAAATGAAGAAGATGGTGGTTTAGCTACTTTTGGTGGTTATGATGACTCGTTAATTGATGGAAAGATCACCTGGTTACCAGTTAGAAGAAAAGCCTATTGGGAAGTTTCATTCGAAGGTATTGGTTTAGGTGACGAATACGCTGAATTATTCAAGACTGGAGCTGCAATTGATACGGGTACTTCTTTAATCACTTTACCATCTTCATTAGCGGAAATTATTAACGCTAAGATTGGTGCTAAAAAATCTTGGTCTGGTCAATATACCATTGAATGTAACAGAAGAGATTCATTGCCCGATTTAACTATGACATTCTCCGGTTATAACTTTACTTTGAGTGCCTATGATTATGTCTTAGAAGTAGGTGGTTCATGTATTTCTGTATTCACTCCAATGGATTTCCCAAAACCAATTGGTGACTTGGCAATTGTTGGTGATGCCTTCTTAAGAAGATACTACTCTATCTACGATTTGAAGAAGGATGCTGTTGGTTTAGCTTCAGTTAAAGCATAAGCTGAAGAAGTTAGCCGAAGTTTATTATCCATAATTACCTGATTAACCAAAATGTCGAAAAGCTTTGATTTCACTTTAATTTTTTACTTACGTTGTTTCACCGTGTCTCGGTATAATTTTTTGTCTCCGATAGACCGTTCTATTTTCGGTATAGAGAATAATAAAATTACCTACTTTCTAGTTTGTAGCTTGGCCCAACTTGAGTGACATTTTGCAGCTCTCAATGAAACCGTTTTTTTATTGTCACGCCAAGAAAATAAAAATATTATATGCCCAGAATGACTCTATTCGACCTTCCTGAAGTAATACTTAAGATCAAGAAGCTGTACCTAATTCCAAGGGTATGATAGATCAACCCTATCACACTAATTCATTGAATTATTACTTTTCCAGATCGATCAATGACCGACTCGGTTATGCTTCTTTATGATTTTGTCATGTGATATCCCGCGGTTGCAAGGTACAACAGGAAAATAAGATGGCTGGCTGTAAAAAATTAAATTTGGTTTGTTTACCAGCCATTTTATTTTCTGCAGGAAGGGATCAAATACAATTTTGTGCCAGTTATCCAAGTATTAGCTTTTTTGATCTGAATCGAGCGATGGCCCTTTATGATTCTCCACCCCCCAGCTTCTTGATCTACTTGTCTGTTCATCTATGCTTCTAGTCTTTTTTTCCTTATATTATAATTACACTTTTCTTTCCAATTCCAATATAAAACATTTCATCTAATCATACACACTAAATGTCAAATTACATTGAATCTGCAACCATAATCGAAAATATTGATCTGAAACCTGAATATGTCAAACATTCCGATTCTTCAACATTTTCATTCCCCGAAAACTCATCCAAATATAGTTTATTACATGCACCATCCTCAACACAAAACTCAATAAACTATGTCAGATCAAGCGGAGAGGATGCAATAATAAGCACTGACGACTTACCTTCACCTGATTCTACATTAAAGTCGACATTATTGCGCGATCCAAGTTCGCCTAATTCTACATTAAAGTCAGCATTATTGCGCTTGGACGTACAGTCGACATCATCAAAATCATTACCCCCTACCAATTCGATTTCGGAACAAAATCCAACTGATTCATTCAGTACATTACGGTTGTACAATATCAAAGACAGCGACCATCAACAGAAATATCCAAATACATACAGAATCAATCCTCAAATCGAAAATAAAGACCAATCTGAGATGAAAAATAGCAAGGAACCTACTACACCAAACAGTTATTCAGTAAACATGGACTTATTTAACCTAATACCAGAACGGTTTTCACCATTCATAACAGAACAACGCAGTCCACATTCAAACCAAAGATTAGACAACTTATCTCTCTTATCTCCTTCAACCAACAGTGAATTTCCATCAACATTCAATAGACATGGTACCATGACTACTGGAAGATTCTCAAGACAAGGGGAAAAGAAATCGACACTTGGATCAGCCATAGACGAAAATCCTAGGTTGAGAGACATTTCCGATTCAATGGGATCTCAAGCAACAATTTTTTCAACTAGACCTGGCCCTCATTCAGAAGTTATTTCGTTACTTCATTCAAAATCGAAAGGTAAAAGAAATAAACTCTTCAGAAGAACAAAGACACAACGTACGAGTAACGTGAAGTTATACCGTACAGGAACTATACAATCTAGATCTAGTTTGATAAGAAGAAATGCAATTAAGTCCAAAGAAGGTGGTTGGGTATATCGTTTGAAGTTAAGGCTAAAGAAAATGGTTCAAAAATTAAAGTTTTATAGCTTTAGAGTGTCATCTAAGAGAGGTATCAGAAGAAGAAAGAGTAAAAAAGAGAAAGAGATGGATCATCAAGGTAGTCCATTTAACTCCACAGAAGATTCCATAAGGGGCAAGATTTCCAACCCCATAACAAATCCATTCTTAGGAAAACAACCGGTATTTAAAGTACGTAGTATCGATGAAGATTTCAAGTTTTCAACAGTATCCAATAATAGGCCCGTTGAGAATCCAAATGAAATTCATGATGAGAAAATTGGAAAGCACAGACATTTATCGGAATACATCAATGAACAAGAGATTTCATATATGGATAACTTAGTATCTAAGCGAGAGCTGATTAGAGTTCCAGAAAGTCTAAATAAGTACTCACCCGTCACTACATCCAACGTAAAAGATGTCGATGAACTAAGTGAAGTTGCAGAGAGTGAAGCTCCATTACCACCACCACACCTCGATGACACTTTTGATATTGCGGACCAGACTTCACAAAAGCATACACCACAGGAATTATGGAAGAGTTATTTACTCCAAGTCTTGTGTAAAAGGATCCAATTGCGCCAAGAAATTTCCCAATTCCAACAGTTCCTTATATCTAAGGGAGATAACATTTCAAGCGTTCCTAATTTGAATGAGTTGGCAAGTTCAACGAGCAGCAATTACAATTCAACCGAACCAATCAGATCACAAAAAGCAGATGAATCAGAAATTTCACCTAGTGTTGCAAACAGCAGCAAGAACTATCAAGAGGATGAAGACAGAAGATCTGATGCTCTTAGCATATCGTCGTATTCTACTATACCTGGCGATCCTCATGATACTGAATTTGCAACCAAGGTCTTGCAAAGAAGATCGATGTTGGGTGACATGTTAGAATATCTGTCCGATGAGGAAATTGAAGAAGAAGGTGACGATGACAGGTTAGAGCTGTACAGAGGATATTCACTGACATCCAAGCCAAACTCAGTTCTTTCTATCAGTATGAATTCGGAAGTTCTTTCAAAGACATATGGAACAATCAGCAATAGAGGATCTTTAAGAAGATCCAATGGGATCTTACACAATCTCAGTCAATTATCATTAAATGAACAATCGGTTATATAGGTATTTAAATAGGTATTCTTAAAATACGACTAATGAATTATTTCTACAAGAACGTAGACTTATTAAAACGATTTAAACATTTCATTCATTTTTAATATATACAAGTAGAACTTCACAATGAAACGAATGACAACGCCAAAATGCAATACTTATAAGTAAAGTCCCCTATGCTCTTAATTCATATATACAGTAGAAAAAAGTATTATAAAAACAAGGTAATCATGAAACAAAATTGAACAAAGACAAAGGGGGCAACAGCTAATATATTAACATGTTATGCTAGGCCATTTAGTTCTTTGGTTCTTCGGAAGAAGAAGAAGAGGAACCAGCGTCCTTGTATAAGTCCTTGAAGACATTCATAGCTTCATTTTGTAATTCTTCAGTCTTGGTCTTCAATTCTTCTGGAGAAACTTCTTCACCAGCTTGAGCCTTAAGAACAATTTCTCTTAATTGAGTGATTTGTTCCTTAACCTTTTCAGAGGCTTCAGCGGATAATTTTTCCTTGTATTCATTCAAGGAGTTTTCGGTATCGTTACATAATTGATCAGCTCTGTTGGCAGCTTCAATAGCATCTCTTCTAGCCTTATCGCTTTCAGCGTATTTTTCAGCATCGTTAACCATCTTTTCAATTTCAGCATCAGATAAACCAGAAGAACCAGCAACGGTAATAGAAGCATCCTTGTTGGTAGCCTTATCACGAGCAGAGACCTTGATAATACCATCAGTATCAATGTCAAAGGTGACTTCAATTTGTGGAATACCCTTTGGAGCTGGTGGAATACCAGATAAAGTGAAGTTACCAATTAACTTGTTGTCTCTAGTTAATTCTCTTTCACCTTGGAAAACTCTGATTTCAACAGAGGTTTGACCAGCAGAAGCAGTAGAGAAGATTTGAGACTTCTTGGCTGGGATAGTGGTGTTTCTAGAGATCAATCTAGCGAAAACACCACCCATGGTTTCAATACCTAAAGATAAAGGAGTAACATCCAACAAGACAACATCCTTAACTTCACCAGCTAAGATACCACCTTGGATAGCAGCACCCATGGCAACAGCTTCATCTGGGTTAACAGCCTTGGATGGTTCTCTACCGAAAATAGACTTGACGGTTTCAATAACCTTTGGCATTCTTGACATACCACCAACTAAGATAACTTCAGAAATATCAGAAGTGGATAAACCGGCATCATTAAGAGCCTTCTTACATGGGTCAACACAGTTCTTGATTAATGGATCAACCATGCTTTCAAATTGAGATCTAGAAATCTTTTGGTTGATGTGTTTTGGACCAGAAGCATCAGCAGTAATGAAAGGTAAGTTAATTTCAGTAGAAACAGTTGAAGATAATTCAATCTTGGCCTTTTCAGCAGCTTCTCTAATACGTTGAATAGCCATTCTGTCTTTTGTTAAATCAATACCAGATTCCTTCTTGAAGTTATCAACAATGTTTCTGACTAAAGCGATATCGAAATCTTCACCACCCAAGTGAGTATCACCATTAGTAGATTTGACTTCGAAAACACCAGCACCAATATCTAAGATGGAAATATCGAAAGTACCACCACCTAAATCAAAAACAGCAACAACTTGACCATCGTTCTTTTCCAAACCATAAGCTAAAGCAGCAGCAGTTGGTTCGTTAACAACTCTTAAAACGTTTAAACCAACAATCTTACCAGCATCTTTGGTAGCTTGTCTTTGAGCATCATTGAAATAAGCTGGACAAGTAACAACTGCATTGTTAATCTTCTTACCTAAAGCAGCTTCAGCGGTTTCTTTCATCTTGTTTAAAACAAAACCACCAATTTGTTGTGGAGAGTATTGTTCACCTCTAGCTTCTAACCAAGCATCACCGTTAGCGTGTTTAACGATCTTGTATGGGACTTGGGAAATATCTTTTTGAACTTCATTATCTTCAAAACGACGACCAATTAAACGTTTGGTGGCGAATAAAGTGTTTTCTGGGTTAACAACAGCTTGACGCTTAGCTGGAATACCAACTAATCTTTCACCATCCTTAGTGAAAGCAACAATAGAAGGAGTAGTTCTTCCACCTTCAGAGTTTTCAAGAATCTTTGGAATCTTACCTTCCATAACAGCAACGGCTGAGTTAGTGGTACCCAAATCAATACCAATCACAGTACCGGTTGGAGCGGATGTGGATTGGGCACGAGCAAAAGCTGGAACACGACGAGAGATGTTCTTTAATGAAGTTCTAGCAGATAACATTGTTGTAAGTCTGTTAATCTTTCAAAAAGGAAAAGAAGGGATTGAAAAATTGGAGAAAATTTTTTTTTCTTATATTTGTGGGTGGAATTGAAATCATTAAGGTGAAAAATGCCCGCACATTACCCGGATTAAAGTAAAGAATGCACCGAAGGAATCTTCGAGAAAAAAAAAGAAATTGATGAGCAAGAATCATATTTCCGGGGTGGAAGATCTGCACGTGAAATGAATAATAAATCAGACCGAGTACAAGTTTTCGTTTGCCGTGTGAAGTAATAGTTGTTTCAAAACTTCTTTCAGTCTCCGATCTTTACCGAGACAGGAACCGCCCTGTTACACAAAAATTGGATAATTAAAACACTAGTATAAGTATATAATTACACATATCATAATCTACACAATATTACGAAATAAAAGAACATTCAAGAAACAAAAAGGGTGACTCCACATGGATAAACAAGTGTTCCTAAACTGGGTTTTTGTATAATGATCTCAAATAAACGAAAAAAATTGACATTCAAACTCCACCCCGGAAATATATCACCGACAATATGGAACCCAATCTATGACTCCAAATCAGCGGGAAGGTTACCATTCATCACCCATGTCAACGACTTATCACCTCTAAATCTTTCAATAAATTCAATAATCTCGTCACAAGTCTTGCCATATTTCAACATGCCTCTTTCAATAGCATCACATAGCTTCTTTCTTCTCTGATATCTTTTTGATTCTTTGGATCTGGAATCACCCCTCCATTCATGTTTGCCGTATTTCTCGTCCATCTCACACAAAGGAATTTGACCTTTAAATCCTTTAGTGAATTCGTCATATATTTCTTTAACTGACATTGGATTGTGTAAGAAATCAATAGTGATCTTGGGTCTCTTTGTCACTCTACCACCGGCGCTAGTAGATGAGTTAGGATCTGTATCTTGACTTGAAGGTGGATTTGCATCAAAAACAACGTTGTTTTCCTTAGGATCAATTTTTCTTTTACTATAAGATCTCTTTCGTGGTTTTTGTAAAGCATTCTGCGATTGTGGCACATGAAGCAGTTGCGATTGTTGACCTTGTACTTTACCCTGTTGGTGTTGGAGCTGTTGTTGTTGTTGATGCTGCTGTGGCTGTTGCTGTTGTTGAAGTTGTGATGGCCCTTGTGGATGACCCTGGGTTTGGGCCTGAACGGCGACTGCGGCTACCGCCACCTGATGTAAAGCAGGGTCCATATTACTATCTAAATGAACAGTTCCAGCACCGAGGTCTCGAGCATGAGGTAATTGATCGGCTTGTGTTTGGACTTCATTAACATGCACATTATCAACATCTTGAATTGCGTGAAAAGAACTTATAACATCATGAGAACTGGTCTTATCCAAAAGCTCATTAACCAAGGAAGTCAATTTGTCAATCTTTACATTTTGATAGTCGATGAGTTGTCTTAGGATAGTAACTTCTTGAGCTAAAGGAGAAAACTTCTCGGTCTCTAGTTTGTGTACACTTCCCTTTAATCTCTCAAAATTTCTCTCAAGAATTGACTCAACTTGATTTCTGTTTTCCGTCATATTGTGTTCGTTGATTACTTCTGTATTCAGTTCGCTCCCAATCTATGTATAATACACGGTATATCAGTTACAACTAATGTATTGTCTGCAAAATGTCGGCAACCTGAAAGGTTTATTCAAAAGGGAGACAAATGTAACCACAACAATTGAATCTCATCAAGGAAAAAAAATTCTGTTGTTAACAAAAAGGGAGACTTTTTTTTTTGGTATCAGACAGATTTCTTTATATCCTGCATATTACCAGTCACCTTGTTCACCAACTATTGGTTCATGTTCACAGTCTAACTCTTCTATTCTTTTAGTGAGAGCCTCTCCAAATAATGCTAACAATGCAACCAGGCGTCCATTATGACTGATATATTGCACTCGACACTTAGCTTGTGGACCAAATACTTCATACGTCGCTTGACTTAGCTGATCAAGATTTGAACTCCTGGGTAAATAAATTCCAATATTTTCAGTATACTCTTTCAATTGACTTAATAATTGTACAATTGGAAAGTACTCCATGGTGTACAAATCAAATTGTTCTCTATTGTAAAAAGTTCCACCCCAAGGAGGCGAACTAAAAATGAAATCAAACGTCTTATTAACTTTTTCCTTACGAAGTTCAGCAGGTATCCAACTGACATTAATATTTTCTTGTTCCCGATTACTTAGTTCATTCCAATCTGCCTGTACTGTCCATATCCTATCTCTTACACTATATACCCCAGCATTATGTTCAGTGCAATGAACGCTGGTCTTGTTCACATCAATCGCACCGACATGATCAAAATATTCTGCAAATTGTATGGTGTTCCCACCGGCACCACAACAAAGATCTATACAACTATTTGCTTCCGGTATCAAATCATAAAATAATTGTGCAATATATTTGGCAATTGGCTCGGGTGTGACTGAATACCATAATTCTTCCGACATATATATTCCTTCATCAAATTTAGAAAATAGGTCGTATCTTCTCCACCAAAATCTCTTAATTGTATTTGGAAGTGTATCTTTTGTATGCATCAACAATTCATAGTCATCGACAAAATCTTGTTCATTGTAGTCTTCTAGTTCTTCTTCATCGAAATTGTATTCATATTCGTTGGAATTTTCTTCTATGATTGGCTTCTTATTTTTACTCTTCTTTTTCTTTTTCTTCTTTTTTTTGGAGGAAGTATCCTGCGGTACTTGATCTTCAGGATCTTGGAGTTTTATCTTCTTGAAATCATCTTGATGATCTTCTCTGTCTTCATTGGCTCTTTTCATTATCAGTATGATCTGCCTTCAATGTGAATTCTAAAATTTTTCTCGTACCTTGTTGATAAATATTAAATCGAGATTTTTTCACTCATCGCGGATAGACCAGGTCGATTTGGGTGCAAAATTTCAAGATTATGAAATTCATTAAAAATACAAACTATACAAAGCATCTAGAAAAACACAAAAAATCAGACTTATAGACTCATAATATACAAATTTATCTTCATCAAAAACCAATACAACCGCAGCGTCTAGGCTAGTCCAGTCTAAATCTTCCAGATCTTGCCATTGTCCAAATAGACCTTATTTTCATCTTGCATCTGTTCAAGAGCAGCCTTAATTTCAAGCTCAGTGAATACTTCTTCTTGTGGCAAACCTTCATTAACAGCTTGGGCAACTGCGTCATATGAAGCTGTTTCATTACTGAACAATTCTGAACGAACAATTCTAGCCATAATCTTTTGGAAAGTATTTAATCTTTCCGAGCTTATGATATGCGCAGCAACAGGAGCATTGTCCTCACGATCACCCAATGGTTGTTGCTGTTGTTGTGAAGTAGATAAATGGAAGTTTTCCAACTCATGACCAACGCCATCTTCGTCTTCGTCCTCTCGTTGGCCAATTGGTTCCAGTGTTATAGGTTCTTCTCTTAATTGAGTTCTCATTCTGGTTCTGGAAGTGCTTGGTCTAGAAACAATTTCAGCTTCTTCTTCAGATTCCGATTCCGATTCATCAGATTCCACAACTGTAGCAGTCTTTTGTTTTTTGGCCTTCTTGGCGACTTCTTTAAACAAGGCAAATCTTAATAGTTCTTCTGCAACCTTAGCATCCTTAACATCGACGGTCTTACTTAATCTCACTTTAGCATGTGCGGAAGCTAGACGAATAAGGGTTTCCAAAGTTCTAGCAGTGATTGGGGCAGTATTTCTTTGATTGCTTCCAATTAAATCATTTCTTAAAGATGAATAAGTATTAACAATATAATCCGATGCACCTTTAGTTAAGACTGGTTTTATTCTTTGTTTAGCATATTGGATATACTTTTTCAAGAAAGGTACAGAAATGATAGTTGGGGTCTTTTTCGATCTTGTGTTGGATCTAACACCAGCATGCAAAAGAGCATTGAATTTTTCATAAATTGGTTGATCTAATAACTCCTGTTCATTAGATTCTTCATCTCCAACAGCTAAAGTAACTGCAGATTTTTCTCTAATTGGTTCACCTTCCATTAATCCCGGTGGGATGAACCTATGCATTCTCAAAACATGTTCAGAAATAATTCTGTCTCTAGTTGGATTAACATCATCAGTGACGACAAATAATAAATCAAAACGTGACAACAATGAATCAGGCAAAGCAATATTCTTATGTGGATCCTTGTGAACATCGTACTGTCCAAACACTGGGTTAGCAGCAGCAATAACCGAACAACGAGCATTCAAAGATGTATGAATGCCAGCCTTAGCAATAGTTACTGTTTGTTGTTCCATAACTTCATGAATAGCGACTCTATCACTATCTGACATCTTATCAAATTCATCAATACATACAATCCCTCTATCGGCTAAAACCATAGCACCGGCTTCTAATCTTCTTTCACCAGTTTCTTTATCACTGGTAACTGCAGCTGTTAAACCGACACCGGAAGAACCTCTACCTGTAGTGGCAATTGCCAATGATGCGGTGTTTAAAACAAATCTTAAAATTTGAGATTTGGCAGTAGATGGATCACCAACCATTAAGATGTTAATATCACCTCTTAAATGGGTACCATTGTCTAAATTTTTCTCAACACCACCTAATAACATCAACAAAACTGCCTTTTTAATATATTCAAATCCATAAATAGATGGTGCTAATGAAGTTGATAAAACATCAAATATCTTCTTATCTTTGGAAAGCTTATTAATGTTTCTGATATCTTGATCAGTTAATCTTTCTTGAGCAGATACACCGGTAGATCTAGCATGTAATGGATATACCGAATTAGCCAAAATGACAGTTTTGAAAGAAGAACCATTATTGGCACCTCCACCTAAGGCACGGTACACCCCAACAATTTGAATACGATCACCTGGTTTGGTCAAATCTACTAAATCATCATCCAAGATAACATCAACTGATCTTGGTAATTGACCAGCTGGTGCAGTTTCTGGCATTTCTTGAACAGAAATTTTTTGGTGATCTCTATAAGTAGAATAACCGTATTCAGTAGTTAATTTATTACCATCCATATCTTCAGTTGGATAAATTGCTGCAGTTGAAATTGGGTCAAAACTAGTAGTTTGATCCCTATATTCTCTAGCGTAAAATCTACCAGTTTGATCAGCATAATGAACCGATCTTATAACTTTAGGACGAACCAAAGATGCTCTAGTAACAATACCTTCAATAGAAACCATCTTGGAAAGATATCCAGAATCAATTGTTCTTGGGTTAACCAGATGATGACCGAAGGCACCTTTAAAAGATAAGTAGTATTGTTGGTTTTGATCAAAATCATCTGGGAATGATGGATCATGTGGGTCGTAAACTGTTAATACGGTTTCTCTTAAAGCACGTTCGCAAGCAGGTAAGAAATCAGCTGGAGTATTCAAAAGACCTTTCCAGAAATCTTTATCAAAATCCCTTATTTCATCAATTGATACACTTAATCTATATGAACTCTTGACTAACATATCTCTAATTTGTGAACGATAACGATTATTTTCATCCAAGAATTCTTGAAATCTTCTAACTCTGTCACCAAAGATGGCATCGACAGGTTGTTCTGTCTGTGTTGTATCATCCATGGTGCTTGTTATATTATATTACTATATCTAACACGTATATTTGGTAATAGAAGCGAGAAGAGAAAGAAACTTTAATTAAAAAAAAAATCAAGAAATCTTGAACGGGTGGAACTTTTCAAACTGAAAAAAAAAAATTATGGACGCGTTCAATTATATTTCCCAATTAGGAAAAACTAATTTTGTGGTCAATAAATATTACAAACACTACGATAATTATCACTGGTTTTCAACTGTCAATTAATATACACTCTCTATACTGTCCAACCCTCAATTAATACTCTGTCAGTTTCTTTCTTATCTTTACTATCAAATAAACTGTCAAATTCTTCGAACTCTAAAGCAGCCATAGATTTATATCTTCTTGTGCTTTCACTTTCTAATAATGAAGTATAACTCCAATCTAAGAAATCTTCCATATTATAACTATGTTTTCTGAACGGTTCTGCAAATATCTTTGCTAAAGTAGCAACATTTGGATGATAATGAGTCATCAATGTTTTCAATTCCCATAATGAAGACCCAATCGCGTTGGTATTCATTGGATTATTTTCATTATTATCATATGGATCCTTATAGTCTTTAATTTTGGATCCTTCTGTGTTATGCAACATGATCATACATGTAGGATGTCTCTTTAATAAGTTATAAATAAATGGAATAACTATGACAACTCCAGAAGCACTAGATCCAATTGATAAACGGGCTAATTTTTTTATGAACGATGCCACCAAGCTGGCTGATAAATGAGTAGATGAAAGGAAAAGATCACATAAACGGAAAAATCTTGATCTGTAACGAGTATATAATAATTCTGGAGTTAATAAGGAATATAATTTAGTGTAAAAATCGGGATATTCAAGATTATAGTTCTTCATCAATTCATATAATGAGTTTAATGCAAGGATTGGAACAATTGAATCATCGGCAACATCATATGAGTCAGTTAAGAAATCCATAAGTCCTTGAGGTTGAGTCAAGTATGGAATAATTCTCTTATGTAAAATAAGTAATATTGCCTTATATTGAGTAGATAATAACGGATAGGTCAATATAGTAATAATACATTTTTGATATTGAGCTTTGAATGTAGACTGCTTATAAGCAATAGATGGTAACTTACTTTGGATCCAAGTTGGTTGCTCCTCTAAATCATCTGCTGAAAATAAGAGCCCATTTCGTATAATTGTGTAAATGTTTGAGAAGATTAATCTTAATTCGTCTTCGGATTTAGACTCTTTCCATTCTTCAAGGGTTTCAGCTAAACTATTGAAGAAATAAAATTGTAAATCCCAGTTTGCCTTGAATATTTCAACAAATTCTAAAACAACGAAATTGTTGGAAGTTCCATCTGATGAGATATCACCGACTTTACTAGTAATAATAGATTCAAGTAGTTGTTTGTAGGTAACGTTTGGGAAATATAAGTCCTTTGATCCTGATTTCATATATTGACTTTCAAGTTTTATGAGATTTAAATTGATTTCTAACAAGTCCAATTGTAAAGAAGTTTCAAATGATAATTTGTTTTCAATA
>LQHL01001873.1:0-10254 GCA_001655755.1 Hemisphaericaspora haegerdaliae
TTATTAATCTCAGTGTTATCATGGTCATACTACAATGTTTTGAAATTTGCCCGGGAATCCAAGAGGAAATTCAATAATCCAGCAGCATTGTTGTATGGAGATACCAATATTTTAAATAAATTTGGTTTCTGTTACACTATGTTTAGGGCAGACAAGTATTATTTTGGTCTTGTACAAATCGGTTATGTCGTTCTCAAATCGATTTTTATTGCATTCACTCAATCAGCAGGCCGTGTTTCTGTTTTTCCAGTATTTATTTTTGATTTGGCGTACACCATTTACCTTATCTACGAAGGCCCATATTTGAACAAACCAACCAATGTCACCAATTATATGATTGCTATAGTTTCCACCATCAACTCATTTTTATTTTTGTTCTTTTCCGATATTTTTGGTCAACCGGCTTCAGTTGGTTCTATCATGGGGTGGATTTTCTTTATCTTGAATGCTGCTTTTTCATTAATTCTTTTAATTTTGATCATTGTATTTATTATTTTGTCAGTCATTTCCAAAAATCCAGATGCAAGATTTGCTCCAGTTCGTGACGACAGATTCTCATTCCAAAGAAAGTCGTCAATTAAAAGAGCAGAAAAGGGAAATTCACCCGCTGGTGGAAGCGATAACGAATTAGCTGCATTGGGTCTCGCTGCTCAAGATCATACCCTCAATTGGGAATCCGAGATGTATAAACTTAACAACTTATCCAACCATTATCTTCTCCCTGAGGAGGATCAGGAAGTTGAAAGTGAACAAGACAAAGGTTTAGGTTCTCGCCTCAAAGATAAGATTTCCAGAAAGCTTTCTAAAAGGAAATCAACTGCTGCAAAGGCGAGTGATACATTGTTTCCGGATGAAAGCAAGCAGGCAGCTAAAGAAGAAAGTCAAACACACGAAAGGAAGCAAAGTGTTGGTTCCTCTTCATCAGCATCTAGTCCAACAAATGCAAGAGGAGTTGTTTAACTTTCATTCAAAATCTTTTTTTGTTCCTTCTAGTTTATTATAGTGTACATTAGAGTAATATTCGTTTTATTTCAGGTGAAAAGGTTTTTTTTATATACCAAATAGACAATCTAAATTGTTTGTTAAGAACCGCTGGAGACTCTATTAAGCAAGTTTGTTCCACCAGGTTTCAATCCTTCTAAGGTATTGCTTTGTAATCTTATCATCGAGATGTGAAATCCAAAAATTCACCTTTTGTTCAAATGGAGCGGTTTTAAGTATGATCTCCAAATCTTCAGGATTGATATCTTTATTCACATTTGGATTCTCTCTTTCATTTGCACGGTTATAAGATTTCACAACTGTATTGAAATCAATTGGAGATATCAACCGGTTTAACAAGTCTGCCAGCTTGGCAATAGCCTGAGAGACCAAATGAAGATCTGCTTCACTATATACATAATCTTCATTCACTTCAATTTTTGTAGCCCAAGAATCTCTATACATATCGGAAGTTTCTAAGCTTGAAAACCTAAGATTCAAAGGAGTCAGTGTTGTCAAATAAGGAATTGTTTGAACTATTCCTGGATTAAACACATTGTAAAGTTTGTTCTCGAACCATTGAGAAGTAGAATCTTCTGCAATTAGAGGGGATATTGGTCTTGATAATTGTGGATCACATTTAAAGTCAAACAGACTAGCCAAGAGATCCAGCGAGGTGAACTTTTGGTAAATTTGCTTTCTTAAATCTGGTGGAACATAACACTCAAACAAGCCACCAACAAATGTATGCGGCATGTAAAACGATATCCGACGTTTTGCATACTTCTTTCTCCTTGCCATTTTATAGCAAATCAAGTTCCTAGATTCCCATTCTAATGAACTTTGAGGATCTCGTGATAATAAGTCTTGATGATGGAAGTACTTATTTTTCCCTGTGTATTCCAACCTTTTCCCGTTACTGAATCGTTCAAATTTAAGGTCCATTTTCTTCCTAATTAGATTTTTCAATTTCTTTACCTTTTGTCTTAAAAATGTCCTCATATCCAGATAAGATTCAAGATCGTCCTCTTTAATAATAGGATCACCTATAATATCATAGTGAGGTAAAGTCAACATTTCTCCTAGTTTTGGCTTTAGCATGCAAAAAGGCTTATCCCAATCCACATGTCCCAGAGACTCTGTCCGTATTGTCTTTTGATAGTCTACCTTACCATGATCACAATGTGCTAGTGATAGAAAGTGCATAGATATTGGAAGGACTACCCCTGATATCTTATACTGACGTGTCACCTTGAAACCTGTGAATGGAAGACCTGCACCGTAGGGGTGATTTGGATGACATATCTTGTGATTGGTGAAATGCCAAGTGCAGAAGGCCAAATTGAAAAGAAACAACATATAACATTTTAATATAATCTGCCTCATGTGAAGTAAGGGACATTTTACAATATCTAGGTGCTGTTTTCAAAGATTTTCACAAACAGGTAGAAAATTGAAAACACTTGTTTGCAGCCAAAAAAAAGTTACGCTTGTCAATTCCGGAAAAGAAACGTGAAAGTAAGGTCGGATTACAATTTTTTTTTTCTAGATGAGATGGGGCAGCTACTCTAACTTTGAAAATTTATTATGAAAGTCTTTACTAAACCTTCAATACTTCAGCTTTTCAACTCAAACCTTATATGGACGCTAAACAACAGTCGAACAAAGCCCATAGAGGCGGTTCGAATAAAACTACAGCCAAGAAGAAGCTTCATCAGAATGGTCAAAACAAGAAAGCTTTTGCGGTCTCTGCCCCAAGAAAATTGGAACGTATGGCAAGAAGATCTCATGATGTGAACGAAAAGAAATTACATGTACCTATGGTTGACCGTACTCCTGATGACGATCCACCTCCAGTCATTGTTGCAGTTGTCGGTCCTCCCGGAACCGGGAAAACTACCTTAATCAAGTCCCTTATTCGTAGATTAGCAAAGACCACTTTATCTGAAATCAACGGTCCAATTACGGTTGTTAGCGGTAAGCGAAGAAGATTAACATTCATTGAAGTGACCAATGATTTGAACTCAATGATTGATGTTGCCAAGATTGCAGACTTGGTTTTGTTGTTGATTGATGGAAATTATGGATTAGAAATGGAGACTATGGAATTTTTGAATATAGCACAACACCATGGTATGCCAAGAGTACTTGGTGTATCTACTCATTTAGATCTATTCAAATCCCAATCTACATTACGTACATCAAAGAAGAGATTAAAGCATAGATTCTGGACTGAAGTTTATCAAGGGGCAAAATTGTTCTATCTATCTGGGGTTATTAATGGTCGTTATCCTGATAGGGAAATCCTCAATTTAAGTAGATTTATATCAGTTATGAAATTCAGGCCATTAAAGTGGAGAAATGAGCACCCATATCTATTAGCAGATAGAATTACAGATTTAACTCATCCTCAACTTATCGCTGAGAATCCAAAATGTGATAGGAAAGTGGCAATTTATGGATATTTGCATGGGACACCATTGCCATCTTCTGATGCTCATATCCATATTGCCGGTGTCGGAGACCACTATGTTCATTCTGTAGAAAAACTACCAGATCCATGTCCAACTCCTTACTATGAACAACGAGTTGAAGAAATTGAAAGGGAACGAGCAAAAGCAGCAGCAGAATCCGGAGAACCTTTAGCAAAAACGACAAGGAGAAGAAAGAGATTGGAAGATAAACAGAAAATTATTTATGCGCCAATGTCCGATGTTGGTGGTGTCCTTGTTGATAAAGATGCCGTATATATTGATATCGGTAAAGAGAGTTTCAATAAGGATGGCGAGGAAGAAGATATGGGAGAGGGTGAAAAATTGGTTACCGATTTACAAGAAGTTACTAAGACAATGAAAGAAAAATTTGAAGAAGGTCCGGGATTGCAGTTGTTTTCAAGTTCAAAGGCACTCAGTGAAGTGAATGAATACGAAGTTGATGACAACGAAGAAGATGGAGGATTGTTGTCTGACCTTGAGGATGATGAAGAATTAAAAGTCAATACCGGTAGAAAATCTTTAAGAAAGGCACGCTTGTATGGTAAATCAATCAACGAGGATAATGAGTTTGACAACGAAGAATCTGACGATGAACTGTACGATGTTGATGAACAACCAAAAATGGTTGAAGTTGATTTTGGAAAGGACAAATATAAAGAAAGTGAATTGCAATTTGAAGAGGATACTTCTTTGTCATCAGACGATGATGACGACTATAGAGCAACTGCAGCTAGATTAAGAGGCTCAGCAAAAAGAAATTGGGACATCAACAAATTGTTATACTTGTCTAATATTGAACCCGCTGATGTTATTAGAAGATGGAAAGGTGACGAGGACAGCGATGAGGAAGAAGAAGATATCGAGAATGATGATGATGACTTTTTCAAGAAGAAGGATGTCAAAGAAATTGCCGAAGACTTAGACACGATGAAGCCCAAGTATCCTTCTATTGAAGAGCTTAAAGCTAAATTTGATGCTAGCAGTATAGATGAAGAAAACAGCGATGAAGAATATGAAAACGGTTATAAGATTTTAAAATCTCGACTTCTAGTTGCACCAAAGATGAACGATGATAAAAAGCAAGAAGACGAAGACGGTGACGGCGAGGATGAATTGTATGGTGATTTCGAAGATTTGGAAGCTGAAGACAATGAAGGATCTATGGACAATGACAGCGAAGAAGACGAAAGCGACGACGATGAAGCTAATGATTTCGCTGATTTTGATGCGGAAGAGGAAAAGGGCGAGTTAGGAGAAGATGACGAAGCTGTAAATGTAGAAGATGAAAACATGACAATTGAAGAAAAGAGACAATTGAATGCTGCCAAGAAGGCTAAATTAAAGATGCAATTTGAAGAAGAAGAGTACACCGAAGACCCAGAAGCTGACAATGAGGCAGAAACTTGGTACGAATTCCAAAAGAATAAAATGGCAAAGCAATTAGAAATTAACACGGCAGAATTTGAAGAAATGGATCAAGAGACAAGAATTAAAATCGAAGGTTACAAGGCTGGTTCATACGTTAAAATCGTTTTTGACAAGCTTCCTTGTGAATTTGTTGAAAACATGGAACCAAAGTATCCAATTGTATTGGGAGGATTACTAGCAACTGAGTCAAGATTCGGAATTATGAACGTCAGAATCAGAAGACATCGTTGGCATAAGAAGATCTTGAAATCCCAAGATCCTTTGATTTTGTCTTTGGGTTGGAGAAGATTCCAAACTTTACCTATTTATACGACTTCTGATTCGAGAACAAGAAATAGAATGTTAAAATACACTCCTGAACATGCATACTGTTTTGCATCGTTCTATGGTCCATTAGTTGCCCCAAACACAACTTTTGTTGGGTTTAACCTTGTTGATAATAAATCTACTACTGGGGCATTCAGAGTTGCAGCAACAGGTATAGTCGAGGATTTGAATTCATCAGTTGAAATCGTCAAGAAGTTGAAATTGGTTGGTTATCCTTATAAAATCTTCCGTAATACTGCATTTGTCAAAGATATGTTCTCAAATTCTTTGGAAGTTGCAAAATTCGAAGGTGCTCAAATTAGAACCGTGTCTGGTATTCGAGGAGAAATAAAGCGTGCATTATCCAAACCAGAGGGTCATTTCAGAGCCACATTTGAAGACAAAATCTTGATGTCTGACACTGTCTTCTTAAAAACATGGTACCCTGTTAAAGTAAAGAAGTTTTACAATCCCGTTACTTCATTGTTGCAAGGAAAACATTCTGAGTGGAAAGGTATGAGATTGACCGGTCAAGTAAGGGCTGAGCAAAATATGGCAACACCTTTGAACAATGATAGTGCTTATAAGAAGATCGAAAGAACTGAAAGAAGATTTAATCCATTGAGAGTTCCAAAATCTATCAAGGAGACATTACCATTCAAATCTCAAATCCACCAAATGAAACCACAAAAGAAGAAAACCTACATGGCTAAGAGAGCTGTTGTTTTAGGTGGTGAAGAAAAGAAAGCAAGAGACTTGATGCAAAAGATTGCCACAATTAGAAAAGAAAAGGAAAGCAAGAGAAGGACGAAGAAGGATGAGAAATTCAAGGAAAAATTAAAGACCATAGCCAAGAAGGAAGAGTTAAGGAAAGAAAAGGAAAAGGAGCGTAAGAAGGAATACTTTTCCAAAGAAGGCAAAAAGAGAAGCTTAGGTTCTAGTGAAGGTAATAGTCAAGCTTTTGGAAAAAAGAGAAGAACTTAGTTGAAGATAAGCCAGATTACCAATTGTACAATAGTTCATAGAAATTAGTAAATGCAAAAGAATGTAAATATTAAACGTGTAGTCACTAACGTACCTAGTACCTAAAGATGATATTCAAGCAATCTGCTTGATGTTTGCTTGGACAATAATTCATCATCATCATCCCAGACAATTCTGATAACATCGTAGAATTCACGAGCGTAGAATATCTGAATCCCATATTTATTTTGGTAGAATTGTTCAACTTGACTCATTTTGAAATCATTTTCTTCATTATCTTTCAATAACTCATTCACCAAATTTTGATCCACTACTTCACCAACCTCTTCAATGCTTCGACTATATTCTTCAATCAAATCTTTTCTATTTTCCCGAGGAACAATCATCTTTTTGATAGCTACATTCAAATGAGCCCCCATTAATTTTTCCTTCACGCCACCAATAGGCAATACCAATCCCCTTAGAGTTATCTCACCTGTCATTGCAATATCAGATGGAACAGGTTTATCCAATAAAACTGACAAAAACAGTAATGCCATTGTAATACCAGCAGAGGGACCATCTTTTGAAATCGATCCCATAGGTACGTGCATATGGATGTCCAAATTGTTAAACTTATCTACTAAGTATTTATCATCCTTTTCGGCAACTCTTAGTAAATTCTTATAAATCATCAGTTTAATAAAGATTAAACCAATCTTACCACTTTCCATTAAAACCTCTCCCAATCTTCCTGTCATATTTAAGACTGCTCCACCACTTGATGCACTCGGATTCCCCACTCTTCTATCAAAGCCAATACTTTCAAAAACTAAAACAGAGCCTGAACCTTCTGAATTATATGATAATCCGTTTACGACTCCTACTTTAGAATTACCAATCGTTGTACCTTCAGCTGCAGTGAAATCGCTATTTCCAAAAGGAACACCCAAATAAACTGGTAGATCACATTCTTCAATATGAGGGTTGTAATTAACTTCTGGATTTGCTATTGACTCACAGAATTCAACAGCTTTGAACCGACAAAGCGTACCTAATTTTCTTTCCAAATTTCTAACCCCTGCTTCACGAGTGTAATCAATAATAATCTTTTTCAATGCTGGTTCATCTATATTCACAAATTCTTCAATCTTATCACCAACAGGGAATCCATTTCGCTTAACTTGTCTTGGTAATAAATATTTTCTTCCAATGACCAACTTTTCCTTATAATCATATGCGCCAACTTCGATCATTTCCAATCTGTCTAACAATGGTCTTGCCATTAAATGTGGTTCGTTAGCAGTACAAATAAAGATAACTTGACTCAAATCAATCGGAAAACCTAAATAATGATCAATAAATGTGTTATTTTGTTCAGGATCCAACACTTCCAATAATGCAGCTGAAGGATCACCATTAAACTTATTAACACCAGAATTACCACCAATAACTTTATCAATTTCATCTAATAGGATAACAGGGTTCATAGATCTTGCCTTTCTTAATGCCTGAATGATCAAACCCGGCATTGCACCAACATAAGTTCTTCTATGACCTCTTATTTCAGATTCATCTTTGATTCCTCCAAGGGAGATTCTTTGGAAATTTCTTCCTAATGAAGTCGCAATAGATTTAGCCAAGGATGTCTTCCCAGTACCCGGTGGACCAGCCAACATGATAATTGGAGACTTATTCTGCTTAGAAATCTCAATAGATTCATCGGTAATCTTGTCAAGCTTGCTTTCATTAATTGACTTATTAAATGATTTCTGGGCTTCTTGACGAACATGATAGGTTTCATCGTTGTTTGCAATCACAATATTATTGTTTGCATTATCTTTTACTGGAATTAAACCACTACTGTTATTCGATTGAGTCAAGCTTTTTTCAGATTTGGCAGTGGCAATTTGTCGTTCAGCATTGATTCCTAATAATTTCAACACCACCAAATACTGAATTAATCTTTTCTTCACATGTTCTAGTCCAAAGTGATCGTCATCCAATTGCTTCTTAGCCACTCTGAGATCGATATCCTTGTTTGATTTGAATTTGGTTACGTATTTGTCCCATGGGATATCCATGACAATTTCTAAATAGTTACGAATAACATGATAATCCGAATTACCTCCCCCAGGAGAATTTGCTGACGATTTTATTCTTTTGAAGTCTTTTAAAATCAATCTCTTTGAGTCCGATGATAAGGAAGAGATACCGGGCAATTTATTTCTGATAAAATTCGTTATCGCTTTTAATTCGTCATCGTCATCATCGTCATCATACTCATCTTCAGATGTCCCCGCTACACGACGATGAGGAGGTTTACCGGGTAATCTTGTTGGTCGAGGGTTCTTCCCATCAGCTCTTTCTTTACTAGTCATACCCTCTAATAATATTCTGATTGATTTCAACTCATTGGCGACAACATTGGCCTTTTGAATATTCGTGGCTTCGTTGTGAAACCAATGATTTACAAAAGAAGTATTCTGTCTCAAATTTTCAAAGATCTGAAGTAATCTATTGATCATTTCGTTAATTTCCACCGATCTTTCACTAATCTTATACTTGCTTAGTAAACACAATTTTTCATAGTTTGGAAATGGTAATATACCACAGGATAAATCAATAAGTCTTAAATATGCCTTGTTGTCAATCTTTACGGTTTCCTCGCCAGAAGAATACTGAGAGTAGAGTTTCTGCAAACTAACAAAGGCTTTGCTAAAATCTTTTGAACCTGCCAATTGTAAATATAAGGCATTTGCCAATGGGTTGAGAGTTAACAAGTCGGCATTCTTTTCAATATGAATCGGATTGTGTTTGTTTGTTTCGTCATCAGGTTTATTGTTTAATGACAAGTTAGTTCTGTTCTTATTAGCTGGGCTATTAAGAGCCTGACGATAATCACCAAGAAACTTATCAATCGACTTAAATAACTTGTTGGAATTATCCCTTAATGTCTTCATATTTGATTTCAAATCACTTACATGATTATTCCAATCGATTTCAACCAACTGTTCATTGATTTTAGTGTTTTTCTTGTTAATTTTGACACCTCTAGTGATTGCTTGCAATGTCAACTTAATATTGGTTGTATCATCAACAATCCCAATAACCCTTGCAACAGTTACAATATTAGATGTATCTGAAGAATGATTCTGAGGACCTTTAACCTTATCTAAATTGGGCATAATAGCAATAGTTAACCATTCAAATTCATTCCCAGGACCAGTCAATTCCTCTTCATTAGAACCAGTAGCATTTAAATTTTTGGAAAGTGATTCATATCTGAAAAATTGTGAAATACCTCCAATAGCATCTCTAGAAATCTTACTTGGATTAGAAGATTCAGGATCTATTTGTACTTGACTAGTTGGAGATTTGATACCTTCATTACTATCGAAGTCATATTCATTTAGTAAATTATTGACAATAGAAATTTTTGAAACCAACTCTTTAAAACGATATAATAACGCGGCAGCTTTAAATCTTGAAAAAGTTACATTATAGATAATCCCTGGCAAAAGTACCAAGTTAGAATCCAACTTATAAGTTGGCAAAATCACCTGTTGCTTTAATTTAGATGAACCCGAAGATGAGTTAGATTTGTAGATAGCCATGTTTTAAACAAAAAAAACTTGGAATACTTGTGAGGCGGTGGGGTTGAGGAGGAAGTTACGCTTAAAGATGTCGGTTTCTTCTTTGGAATGTTACTATTTTGGATGCTTTCCGTTGTATTGTGATAATATTATTATAGCAAAAGATACAGAGAGCCCTTTAGATAGTAGTTATGATAGGTGTGTGTGTATCCAAGGTTTCTCTTAAAGAATAAAAGAACAGAAAAAGAATGGAAATGGTGGTGTGTTGTAAATTTAAATATGTTTTCGGAAGTTTCTTTGTTCTTGTGGTGGTGTGGAGATTATGGGTGGCGGAAGAAGGACTGAACCAAAATTGGAAAACAGCGACTGAAAGAAGATAGGGATAACATGAGAAATAGTACGAGAAATCCCCTATAGAGGGGGGAAAGGACAAAAATTTACACCGGCGGGAACAAACGTAAAGGATGTATTAATTAATTAATCAT
>LQHL01001873.1:10274-44575 GCA_001655755.1 Hemisphaericaspora haegerdaliae
AATTAATCATATGATATTATTCAAAGGGGAATATATTTATTCATTGAATTATTTTTTAAAGTATGTTCCGTAAAGTAAAGAATGCAATTTTTTTGTGTGGGGAGGAAATCGCAAATCAAAATATCCTCGGGATTGATTTTCGTCTTTGATTACTTCTCCTTCGGTTACTCATCCAACTACTTCTTTATATATATACCATATGCTAACCGATTGTTCGGTAACAATCTAACTTTTGTTCCACTCTCTAAATATCTTGATTTTAAAGGTATGGTTATGACAAAGCCAATTTATATTACTACCTATTTACAAAATTAAACTGCCTATAAAACATCCTTTAAGCTAACTTGTCCACTGCCTCTTGCTAAAGGCTGTGGTTGATCTGTACTCTTTTTCCATCCAATCATGAAAATAACGTTAAAAGTTGCCGGTAAGGTTATTTCGTTCCCATGCTTCTCTCCATGCAAACTCTTATATATTTCATTTGCTGAGAGTAATACATCTCTTGGTAAATAGTTTGATCTTGATAAAATTGCATTCTGTTCTCCCATGGCTTGCAAATCTTCACACAATGCAACAATATCTGGGAATCCTCCCACAACAATATCTTCAGCATCTATTGTTAACATAGAAAAACCAGAACGGTTCAAAAGAGAGCCCACATCATTCAAATGGACTAACGGTGATACTCTAGGTGACATACCGCCTCTTCTTTCCAATTCTGCCAACTGTAAAGACGTCCTTAATTCATATAATGTATCGCCACCAAAAAGAGTGGCCATAAACAACCCATCTGGTTTTAAGACACGATTTATATTTGACAATGCTCCCGGAAGATCATTGATCCAGTGTAAACTTAAATTAGAGATGACAGCATCATATTGGTTTGCTTCAGTTAGACATTCATGTTTAAAGGATTCTTCATCACCTACATATCGTTTAACGGTACCTGGAAACACACTATTATATGTTTCATCAATGTCTCTATCAAGCAATTCTTTACTGGAATCAAACATAACTAATTCTTTTATCTTTGAACGAACAGTTTCTTTGTCCTTGCTCCATTGTTTGGCAATTTCGATTTCTGCTTCATCAACATGTGGACCCAGTGGTATTTCGTTATCCTCTAAGCATAAGTTTTTTAAAAAATTCCCACCATGAGAACCAAAATCTAACACTTTGTCAAATGGCCTGGTAATAAATGCCAATCTTTCGATTGTCTTTATTGCAACTTCATCACGTAAATATTCCTTTTTTCGTGATAAATCAGGATTCAATTTTGGAGTTTTAGAACGTTGCAATAATTTAGCTGATCGATCAAATACGTTATACTGTTGCTGTTGTTGCTTGGTACTGGCATTTGCCGAAGTTGCCAACAATCGTCTATGAATTACCCTGAACATTGTTGTGTCTTCTCCCTTAGTTCCTTAGAAGTATTTTTGTAAACATCAAGAATCTTTTTTTTTTTCAGTTGCGGTTGAGAAAAAAAAATTATTCAGACATCGAAATCATCAATTCGATGATTACTTTTTACTAGTTAGATTGATAAGTATGAAATGTTGAGGAGAGTAAATATACGGCTGCAGAGGATAGCTTTCTTCTGTAGTTCAGCATATTGCAGGGAAGTGGAACCTATACTACCGTTATGGAGGGCAGAGAAACTAATGGAAAAGTCATCAGATTGGGAAATATTTCTACTGAAATTATCCATCAAGCAAAAGACCGAGTCCTCCAAATTCACGAGCAAAGCGTTGGAGATTATGGACTCTTTGCCAAGTGATAAGAAAAAGAAAAAGAAAAAGCTAAAGAAAAAGCCACTTCTGGAGACAGCTCTAGAAGCACTTGGACATTATAAAAAACTAGAATACATTGAGAAGCAAACGCAGAATATCTGGACACTGAAGTCTCCAATACAGATGAGCAAAACAATGCAAATATTGGAAAGCTTGAAATCATTTGAAGAGATTGAACATTTCACTAAAGTTTTGAAAAGATGCGATGTCGTTGGTCCCTTTGTAGATCTTTTAGAATTTGTTTCGAAATCTAAAAATTTTTGCAATATTAGTAGGTACTATCGACAAAACCTCAAGGGCAATAATTTAGTAACACAAGGATACTTAACCCAAACATATTTGTACCTTTACAGACAGAATAGCCAAGTGATATACATACCAGATCTAAATATAAGTTGGGATATCTTTTGCAACATATGCAGGCCTAGTAAAAATACCCTACTATTTGAATATTTGTCCACTTACTTGATTAACTTACATAGAACCAAGCAGTATGGCTTATTGATTCAGCAATATTCCGAGTTAATTGAAAAATACACGATGGAGGGAAATGATGGGTTGCAGTTGTTTCAGTCGTTGCCAACGTTGTTGGTCTTGAAGACTTGTATTAAACAATTGGATTTCGGCGCCTTAATTGAATTATTGTACAAGATTCTCGACTCCCAGAGAAACTATAAAGTTGGTTTAATTCCTGATGAGTTATGGTCGAATATCCTAGAAGTTGGATTGCAACATAATAATTATGAAATAACAAAATTGGCTTATAAGAATTTTATTATGAAAGATTTTAAAGAAGGTAAAGTCACATTAGAGGCAGCTGTTCTTGGAGATACCCTTTCAAAGAGCAAAATATTCAATTCCTTGACAGGCGAGTTTTTAGATGGATTATTGCAAACCATGTCATATAACGGGGATGTTGAGCTGACGATAGAGATAATTGAATCTCACTATGTCCACAAATTGGCACTTGGTTCAAAGGCTATTACTACTCAGCTTGCTGCAAGAATTATCGAGGCATATTGCTATCAACTAACAGAAAAGCACGACTCGATTGTGACAAATCCGCTTGAGGAAGAAGACAATAGCATAAAGCATATCTTAAGTATAGTGGACGTCTTTGTTCGCCGAAGCTTAGCAACCAACAACACCCTGTTAAACTATAAAGATATAAAACAGGGAATGAATTTTAAGTTTAGAAATTATCGTGTTTATTCAGTTATGTATTCTAACATGTTGGAAAAACAACCGCTCAGGACAACTAGATTCAAATCTCAAAATAAAGGACCTACAAGACCGTTCTTGCATAAGCAGCAGAAAGATGGCCAACAGGTTGCAGCTAACTACATAGAATATAATGAAGAGGAAGAATTGATCGAAAAGGTCCTGAATCCAAATATTCACACCTCTCCAGGAGGATTGCTGCTTTCCAATAGTCTCGTACTACAAAAATTTGTTCATTATCATATCAGCTATTGTATCGAAAATGATCTACATCCAAAAACAATAGCATTATTCTTAAATTGTGTGCTCGACCAACTTACAATCTATGGGAACTACACTGGTATCAACAATTTTCTCCTGAGTTGCAAGGATTATGATCTAGATATTACAAAATTCTTAGATAAAGACCTGTATGACATAATTTTACAGTCTATTGCTATATCTTCATCTGCCAAGAGATGTTCACTTCAATATTTCAAATATTTCAAACAGAACAAAATGGTAATAAGTACAGCATGGTATGCCAAATTTCTTCAAGCAAATATTCGAGGATATATCCCACATGGGTTTCAATTCTTCTTTTATCATTATTTAAAGGATCATCATGAGATGTCTCCTGAGATAATGGAAGTTATTGCGTTGATGGCCAAAGTCAATCAAGATAATTTAGCGCAGCCATTGATCAACTTTTGCAATTCTCATGAACAGATTAATGATGAACAAATAGAACAGCTCTGGGATCAGAACAATTACAACAAGCTGGAAATCCAAGTAGGTATAGAGCATATCAATAATAACCCATTAACATACCACCACGGGTATGACTCCATCGATTCCGAGAAGTTGGAAGAAGTCTTGGATACCAAAACGTTAGAAGAAAACATTTTTTGAGAATGAATTTACTTGTAAATAGTAGAATACCTTGTATAGAATTAACTACTGCATAAAATAATAGATATCTTATTTAAATCACATTTCCATTTACAGCAGCACTGATATCATCAGCATTTATTTCAATTTTCATTGCTTTCTTTTTATTTAAGGTTCTAGAAGATCTTGATTGTAAAATTTCAATGATACTCCTATCATATTCTTCTTTATCTTCTAGAATTGAATCGTTGGCAAATGTATTATTTATTAAAAAAGAACCATCAAAAGTAGACCCCAACATAGTAGAATCAACTGCCATACGTAGGATATTATCAGCATGACACGCTAATGCATCATAATCTGAATCTTCGTTCTCATCAGCCTTTTCATTCACCGATTGATCTTCCTCTCTCTTGGTTAATATCGCCTTATCTAATCTTAGTAATTTTTTAGCTGATCTCTGAACGTTCAAATGAGCCTCCTTTAATACGGAAACTGGCGTGGAATGAGAATCTCTCTTGGTTGAACCGGGAGAAAAGAAGATAGTCTTGCTAGGCACAGGGCTATTCAAACTGTCTGAAGTAAAAATCCCCTCTTCCTTTCTCGATTGTTCGGTATTACTATCTTGGTAGGTCTCTCTCTTTCTTTTATTCCTTCTAGACAGATTGTTTTCAAGTTTCTTTGGAGTTTTCTCAAGTTGAGATTTAGTCTGATGAGGTAATTCCAATTTATACTGCTTAATGATTTGTCTACTTTGTTCAAGTATGGAAGATAAGGGATCTTCCAACTGTGTACTATTTGTGAATTTCTTGCTAATGGGTATCGTAGTATACTTTGGTGATGTTGGTTTAGGTTCATGTGATATCTTTAGATTTCTACTTAAGACAATATCACATGGGATGATATTAGGATGGAAGTTATGGCGTATCTGTTGGCAAGGCCCAGGAAAAGAATAGTCCAATGGGACTGACAGATGAGCAAGTGAACTCATTTCATAGAATACTTTTATGGTTTTTCAAATTTTGGCAATGAAAGGAAGGTTTGGGGATTTTATATGTCTAAATGCCTTAGATCAACAATGTTTATCATATAACCCAATTAGGAAACCTCATAACCAATTACTGCAAAAAAAAAGATTAACATAGTTGCAAACCTTTCATATTTATGATACTAACTAATTTATTTGATTTTTACAGTTGAGTGAATGATAACGAATAGATCATAACGAAGAAGTATCAATTTTATTGTGAATGATACAAACATATAAGATATCCGGTTTGCTTTCAAATCAAACGTTAAAAGCCACAAGAGCGCTTCCTCAAATCTGTAAACATCTAAGAAGGTGTCATGTATACGAAAAAGGAACACTTGACTTTTAATATCTATGTGATTAATACAATATGAGTAGTTATTATTGTATACAACAGGAGATGGGTCGAAAGTATCCCATTGGATGATAAAGTATAGTAAAAACAGAAATGTCGTCAACCATTTAGGTGGTGGTGGTAGATGTAATAAAATTAATTGGAAAGTGCGACATTGTCTCTTGTCAAAACGTAGTTCATGATTGGACAGTGCCAAAAAATTACTGCAAAATCCAGTTAACTCACAAGAACTATTTACATAGAATTAACCACCAATAAGATAAAGATCTTCAACGAAAGTTTCCATATGAATTAAGAACTTATATACAAAGTATACTAATTAATGTGCATAAAAATAAACGTATGATACGACAAAACTACACCCTTTGTAAACCAACCATGAACGAGTAATACAAACCACTTGATATAAAATACAAGATAATTCCATTTCGTCTAAGTGTCAACTTTTTTTATTGGAATGGCAACAATCTCAAATTGCATATTGCCAGAATTGAAAAAAAAACATGCAATGAATGAATGAATAGACGTCTGTTATTGAATGTGCAAGGGAATGAGTAGATAGACTCAATGAGAAAGCTTTTCGCAGCAGCACTTTCTCAGTAACTATTTGCTTCATTCGGTCAAAACGAGACACGTAACTATATGTTTCTTGATGAAGGAGGGAACAATATTATATTTGACTCTTCTTTTCAGCCTCTCTCTTTTTTAATTCTTCATGTCTCACCAATCTTTCATCCATCACAGAATCGTTTCCATGCACACTATCCACGGGACATGGAACCAACGAATTGGCTCCTACTAGCATGAAACATATGGCAAACGTTGATGTAAATAGTTGATTAGTAACTCTATTTCTTTGTGTTGCTTTTATGTATTGAAACATATTGAAATGGAATTTGATAATAAAATGTGAAAAATAAAAAATGTGAACTAATTCAATAGGGTGAATTTGCGAGGGGATTTATGTCGTTGGTTTGGATTGGGTTGGTTTTAGGATGGGATATAAAGACGTCTGAATATATATGAACTATGATATCAAATTCCAATTAAATATTATAGGGACTATAAAAATGTGAACTATTCTTGTTCCATTTGAAATATTGAATGAGTTTACATTTTTTTTAACGGGCTTTGGGTTATATACAGGAATACATCTTTCACCATCCCTCAGGAGTTGGCCAATCAGAGGGGTGGTGATGGTAGTTTCTGAATTTATTGAGCAACACATATATATACATAATCATAACAACAAGTATGAAAGATATGTTTCATGTACGTATGCCCTAATCTTAGTAATCCTTCAAACTTAAGTGTTAAATCCCGATGGAAGAACATGGAATCACGTGATCTAGGAATTAGGTCAACTACAAGTTTTCATAATAGAGATAGTTTAGACTAAAACCATTAAAATTAATTCATTAAAGAATACCTAAATCAAAACCTGCTCAATACTGGAAAACGGCTGGGTTTTGGTAATATACATTATATACAAGTGTGAATGTGTCTGAAGTTTTTCATTCGAGGATTTCCAGCCCAAGTAACCTATATGATATGCGGCTATTGAAACGATTGTTTATCCGCAGGTCCTCTTTATATATCTATAATCCCGAAACAATCATTCGTTAGATGGAATGTGTTCTATTTCTCCTACTTCCTGGCTACCCATTAGAGGTGGGAGCTCTATTGTTGTTGTTCAACTGTAAACCCTGGATTATGTTTCCTACTCAAATTAATTTGTTCCCTAGTCAACTTTTCATCAGCTAATTCGACCTTGACTAATTCTTTGACTTTACTTAATCTGATTGCACAACTTTCACTGATTGTTTGATATACAACATCATTTTTCCTCTTCAATCCAAGAGAAGTAATGGTTTGACGCATCTTTTGGGGCATACCGATAACAGATCTGATTTGAGTGATCTTATAAAACATTTGCTTAGCTGGTGCTGACATCTTAGCAGAAAATTGTATCCTACTGTATCTTATGGTTGCTTGTTCTCCTCCTAGTAGAAAATCTGGTAACTTAAAAACTGAAAAATTTTTCAGAGTGTTGTTTGTTTAAAGTCGTGCGATATGGATCAAAAACTTGATCTCTAATTACTTGGTGGTTTAGATAGAGGTTCAATTGATCTTCAAATGGATGAACTACAAGAGCAGCAAATCATCAAGAAAAGTGATCAACTTCATAATGAGATTAAATCATGTATTACTAGTTTAGTGGATATGTCATCAAAGACAACTTCATCAATTGATATATTACCATTTACCAATAAGATACTTGTCAAACTTATCAATTTAATCAATGAATTTGAACCAAATCCAAAACTTTTAGATTGTAAACTTGGTGAATATATAGAAATATTGACTAATTTATATCTATCTACCCAATATCCAACTATAAAGTCGTCAATTGGTGAGATAATTTATAATTTTGCTAAAATTCGACAATTTAAACAAGTTACATTATATTTCTCAAGTGATTTATATTTAATTGGGAAACTTATTGAGCTAAGTTCAGAATTAACCAATGAATTTGAGATATTTTTATGTTTGATTTGGTTATGTAATTTAGTATTGGTTCCATTTAATTTTCAAAAGATTGATATTAACCTTCTGAAGAAATTATATGAAATTGGTAAGATTAATTTACATAAATATAATAATGGATCTAAAAATCAAATTATTTCCCTGATTTTATTATCAAGATTGCTTTCAAGAGAAGATTGTCAAGAATTACTTGATAAATATTTTGATTATATTCAATTGAATTGGAACAATGAAACAAATCAATCAAAATTGGGGTACTATTTAACTATAAATAAGATACTAAAACGGAAACAGTTGACTCAAGGGCAATTAGTTCTTATTTATCATTCAATAATTGATGATTTACTATTGGAATCGGGACACCCAACAAGTTTGAATATTCTTTATCTGATCAAGATATTGAGTAAATTAGCAGTTTATCATATCAAAATTGGTAATTATTCTCAAGTTCAGAATATAATTAATAATTTAATTAATGATATTATGAATAATATGATTAATCAATTCGATACAAATTTAAGATATGCCCTTGCGAAAAGTATAAGTTCAGTAGTCAAACAATTATCTTTTTCAGCGATAAACTATCAAGATCAATTGATTGAATATGTCTTATCTCAATTGGAACTTCTTGACAATTATGATGATATTAATATTCCTAAAACTCATGCAATATTGTTAACATTGGGATACATTACTTTAACCAAGTCTCTTCCGGAAAAATATGTCACCCGGTTGTTAGATATTTGTCATTATTGTTTATTCATTAAGATTAGAAGGTTATCAATCAATTTAGGTACTCAATTACGTGATTCTTCGACATTCATAATATGGTCAATATGTCGTACCTCCAAAACCCCTCCTCCATCCAAACTCACAAGAATATTTCTAGATTTAATTAAAGTTCTTATATTTGATCAGGAATTAACGTTAAAGAGGTGTAGTATTGCGGTCATGCAAGAGATATTGGGTCGATATGGGAACTTGTTGATTCCTATTGAAAATGTTCATATTCGAGGTGAGATTATTGTCGGGATTATGGAAGTGTTTAATGATTTAAATCTTGTAAATAAATCAATTTCATATCAAGCAATAGATTTATTTTATGATAAGATAGATCTTTCTTTCTTGATTGAAGATTTGGTGAGTTGCATATGTGAAAATGATGGCGATGGGAAATATCTATGTAAATTACTTCAACAACCAAATAAATTAGAATTAGGTGAAAGATATACATATGATATTGATTCAATCATCGATAAATTGATAGTTAATGATCGTTGGCATATCTTATTTGAACTTCCAACCATTCCAGAAATGATGCTACAAAGTAAGTTTGTCAATTTCGAATATAATGAAAGTAAGGAAAGTATGATATTGGGATATTTGAAGTATATTATTTATTATAAAAGAACTCCAGATGATCTGGATTGGGATAATCTATTTAAAATCATGTATAAAAATGAATTTGTAATTGAATATCAAATGATATTTTCAAAATTAGACACCATTCCTATTGATACTTTGCTTGATCATATACCTTATTGTAAAACTTTATCAAGAAGTTTATTCAACTTTACAAATTTCACAGTGGTTGAGGTGAATATGATAATTAATATTACGAAAGATTCAAGAGTAGATGCAGATATTAGAGCAAATTTGATTGAGAACTTAAGTGAAAACTTTGAAAAGCATACATTGGATGTTGGACTTTTGTATGATTTGTTTGATGATTATACTATTACTGAACAAGGAGATGTAGGATCAAAGATTCGATTAGCTATGATTGGATTGATTAAACAAAATATTGGGTTATTTTATGGTGATCAATTGGTCAGATTAAAGTTGATTAGATTATCTGGTGAGTTAATGGATAAGATTAGATTCCAACTGTTTGAGTTGATGAATTTATTGGATAATGTTTCAATTGATCTATTGTTGGTTAAAGATAACTATTGGAATGAATTGTTTACATATTGTGAGAAATTAGAAGACGAAGAAGAAAAGCAACAGTTTTGGAAGGGAATTGTATTCACTGTAGGTTCATTCACCGGTAATCAACAGATTATAAATGAAGCATTTAATGAACTCATAAAATTTCAACCAAATCTACAAGATTTTAAAATATTGATTGGATTACTTAAATTAAATGGAAGTGCCAATAATCATGAAATGAAATGTATTTTAATGACATTAAATTTATTGCTTAAATTATTTACTGCCAATTTTCAATTCCCGTACGGGATAAATTATCAAGATATCTTCACTAAGAGTTATAATTTACATATAAATACTGGTAATGTTACAAGAATGACTGTTGTGCTTAGAATATTTTATTATCTATCTAAAGTTGATACTATATTAAAACAGAAAATATACTGTCGATTATTATGGTTATTAAATCATCATAAATCAACCAAGATAAAAAAACTTATTGGACAAGAGATCTTATATGAAATTGCAAATGATTCTCAACAAATGGATTTGTTGCAAAGGATTGATGAAGTTAATTGGGAGGAAGTAAACGAATCTGATTTGGAATTGGCTAACAGTATCTTGCAGTAGGGTCTTCCTTGTATAATTCAATCCTTTTTTTGTTTGGTTCTTTTTTGTGGGGCGAGTATAATGGGACAGGGACAAGGGGTGGGGGGACTAAAGACTAATGATCAAATTATCGGAAGATTGATAGTAAGATTCTTTTGACATAGATGACTCTGTACGTTCGTCATCGTGGTGGTGATCTTCCTGGATTGAATCATTATGTTCAACTTCTGCTGGTGATATTATATCATCGTGATTTTCTTCAACTTTTGTTGGAGCTGGTTGTTCATCTTCAGCAGGATGGGCATAAAACAAATTGTATTTCATTGTGTGAGTTATAAGGTTATCTTTTGATGGAGGGAAGAAAAGAGTGTTTTCCAGAGAGTTTTACAAATTTTAGGGGAATTAAATTGCCTTTATATAAACAAGAGACACGAAATTCAGATAATAAATGTCATCATTGTGAAGGTGACAGGCACACTTCAAACACAATAAGCTTAAGATTTTAAATAAAATCTGGAGGGGAACAATGAAACTCCACCCAATTTGGAAATTGATAACGAACTTAAAATAAAAATGATTTTTTGCTTGACAAAATTTCATTCTCTCCTTTTTCATTCGGAGTTGAATGTCCAATCTGATGAGGGGAGGGGTGGCTACCAACCGACCGAACCGACCTATTTGACACAACAAACTTTAAGCTATTACTATTAAATAGAAGTGTGTCCTATGCAGTATGATTCATAGAATACTGAGCCTTCTCGGTCAAATTGGAGAAATAAGGAAATTTCTTGGTAACGTGTTTGTAGCGAGATTATGATACATATCTAAATTAGAGACTGACCCAATAGAATCGGAAATATTATTGCCCTCCCTCCTCCATCAGTTGTATGTAGTATAAAGGTTGAATCGTACATACGATAACTGTTATATATACCTCTACGTACAAGCGTCCCTTGGGTTCTTGCTGGGTTATCGTGTGTAAAACTTATATACACTACCCATCCCCAAAGTCATACTTTTTTTGAAAAGGATAATGAAATAGACTATTACAGAGGCTATCGGGTGAAGGAATTGAATAATGGCGAAGACACAGTGTTTTGATTAAGCACAGGTGTCCCATTGATTAATTGGTCAAAACTGGTCCTCTCATAAATTCCATGTGATCATTTTTGTTAACGAAATTTTGAAATCTCAACTTGCTGATTTGGATGTTTGATTAGTGACAATTTTGATTTCCTTACTTTTTTTATTTTGCCAACCTTCTTTGTACCACTTTTTCTTTCCTTCCAACATTAAATTATCTATTTATCATCAATATATCGGTATGTGTGTCCTATGATGCAATTGGAACCAAATATTGACTAGTTTACTGTCAATTGATCGAGTTCTCATAGGGTTGTCAGATTTACCTTTTTTTACGAATTTTAACAATAAAAAATGAGTTATCCCCGAGAGGATAATAGCTCGTTTACGCCTCCAGGAGAGGGAGGGCTACCTCTGTGTGACAAATAGAACCCAGTCTACGGGTCTGAAGTCATGCAGAAAGGTAGTTCTTCTGCTTCAGAGATGGTAGAATCATCCAGTTTACCCACCAATGCTCCCCTGAATTCGATTTTTCATTTTGCGAACCCTGTTTCAACGACTTTGTCGCCAAACACCAATCCTATTACCTATCAACCTACTGTTGCACCACCAGCAGTAGATTACGCTAGGCTTTGCCACTTTAACTCCACTACCTCGAGAGATTCTAAAGCCCGTGAAGCCACACGTTTAAAGAAATTCGCTGTTCCAACAGATTTTACTGACCAAGTGGATTCACACAACCAGAGAGTTCTTCCCGACGACATTTTGTCGTCCCTGGTTAAAGAAGTCATGTCACTTTTAAATACTCCTATATTCCCAATTTTAGTCTCCATTAAACAAAATTTTCAACAACAAATAGTCAATATCAATACTCAATTAACTACAGTTGATCCCAATTATATTTCAGTTTTTCCCAACAACTCCAATCTTCCGAACTCATCGTCCCAGAAGATCTTCAAACTAAGTTTGAAGAATATAGATATTTGACGAGAATTAAAGAATATTTATATTATTCTCTCAATAATAGTGTCAGAAGCGTAGCTAACTTCACTAACACTGGACAGATCAATGGACGAAGCACCAAGTTCCTCGAGATCAAGTACAACATGAGTTGGAAGTTTAACTAGCTTTTCTTTAACAGGAAAGATGTTTTCATGGAATACAGCATTGTAACTAATAATAATCCTATTTTGTTGATAGTCATAGAATTTGTAAGCACGGCTATCAGCAACATAACAAATCATGATAGTAATTGCAGTTTCAGAAAAATTTACCATTTCGGTTGATTGGCGGAATATATGTGCTGCGAATTATGGTCTACTACACCGTCATAGAATTCAATGAAGGCGTCACATACCTTTGTTTTGCATTCATATCTGAGTTGTTTAGTGCTATTGACGAGGTTCCACTCAAGATGGGCAATCTGTACATCCATCATCTTCCTAAAAGCAACATGCGGGAGATTAAAGCTGATTAATTTACTAGCAGAATAGTAATTCTTAGGCCAAAGGTATGGACACTTGAAAAGGTGTCGCCCATTGCAAGGCTCTTCTTGGATTACTATTGATTACTCTTATCACACAAGCTGCAATATAATAGAAAACAACGTTAATGCTTCTTCATGCCTTGTTGAAAAATTGAGTATACACTTTTTAATTCCAGTTAAAAATGTTCGTTTGGCTCGCTCTACTTTACCGTTGAGCTCAGGTGATCTTGGTGGAATAACTTCTTTAGTATCTGTCATTTTTTCCGTCCGCTTGTCTGTTAATAAGTCGGCTGCAAGATTAGCAATTTTCATTCCTTCGAAATAACTATTCCATTTGTCTAATTTATCAATCATCGTTTCAGCGATCACTTTATTATATGTTATTATGCCTTCCATATAAGATGAGTATTCATCCACTGCTAATGTTTGATCAATTCGAGATATTAAATGAAACTCTTGAGGAGTTTGATAAAATGGGTGGTGGTACACTAGGGGGTTACCCAACGTGTGTCCGTGTCTGTGACATTATGACACGGGTATTGTCCAAAGCTGGCGAGGATACAGTGTACAATGGCTTAGAAACGACACGCTCGGAAGTTGGGCCCGGAATCGGTTTGGGTAGTGCAGACCCCGTAGTAGACCGCGAGGGTAACGCAGGATTTAAAAGTCCTTCAAGTTTTTCAACTGTAAAAGGTTCTCGTGATAAATTAATCGCGGGACATGCACGAAAGTATTCGTCGATCCTGTCAGTGGTGGTGAGAAACTTCACATTGGGTGTTTTCATGATAGAAAACGTTGGTCCGGATACCATGACAACATAACTGTTTGAATCATCTAAGTATCCTAGGAACGTACCAAATAGGGTTTGTGGTAGCGTTTTATCACGTGCAATACCATATTGTTTAGCTTCGGCGGCAGATGAGTGAGTTAATCATCCAGCATACAAATTTCATCACCAAGCGAAGGTACTTGTTGTTGAAGTTCTTAATACCAACAGATCGGCCCGTCTGTTCCCGGCGGGCGGACTGTAACTATTAGACGTTACTCTCTTTAACGAAATGTCCTTTCTTAGTGCAATAGAGACACACAATATCCTTCTTTTTTTGTTTGGTAACTTTTGAAGAACCGGCAGCGCCGATTTAGCACGGTTTTCATTGACGATACCTCTATCAACAGTCCAAGCACCTTTTGAACGCCTGATATCTTGCAAGGTATTGATTTGTGGAGTGAGATAGGCGCAATTTGGATGAAGTCCACTTTTAAAGGCACTTACCACCTCTTCCTCGTATGCTGCGGAGTATCTTGCCAAAATCCCTTTTAAACGTCTTATGTAACAAACTGTTTCTGGATTGATTCTTCATTGAATTCTAAGTTAATTCTAGAAAGAACAAAATATATTTTTGAACTTGAAGAAAGGGAACTTCCAGGTATATTTATATTATTCTGGAAACGCTACAATTCCTAAAAGATATAGGAGCTTCCACTAGAACTTATTAATCTTAATGACGTAATAAGTACCCAAATCTAGTCACGTAATGTGACATGAAAACATTCACCTAAATGGACAATGGACTTACTCCTGCAGTACAATCGGATAAAAGTACATTTACGTTGGAACCTTAAGCGAAACCATGTGGTGAGGAGGCGTCCATTTTCGTCTGAAATTTTAAAATAAACGTAGCTTCCCTTAATGAGAAGGTCACATTGGTTCAACAAACATTTGAGATTCTGATTTATAGTATTCGAAATACACATCATTAACCACCTCTGGAAGGAATGGGGAGGAGTAAAATGTGACAATCGGGAGGAATACCTGTACCGCCCTGGGGGTTAACACATATACTCAATCGGGAGTGCTGTTGGCATCAATTGAGTAATATAAAAATTATTTGGTAGGTCAATCAGTATACATATATTCTTCATATTTTGTCTTTGGGGGGGGGGGATTTTCTGGAATAATACATTCAGCTGATTGATATTGATTTTGAAGTATAGTAAGTAATTCTGGATTGACGTCTGAATTTAAACCTTGATTCGATATTAGTAATTTCTTTTTCTAATTGTTTGACTTAACAAGTGTTTTTTGTACTCATGGCTTTAGGGGCAAGTGTTAGCTGGCTCTGCTATATGAATAAGTAAGAAGACTACATAACAATGGGTCTTAAGTCCTGAAAAAATGTGTATTGGATTGACGTGTGAAAATATTGCCTTCATAAGCGAGGGGGGACAACAAAAAAACAAGACGAAGAAAAAAAAATATCCAGGGAAAGTCATGGCAGGTATGGCGGGGGTTGGAAAGAGATCTATGGTTATAGATCTATTTATCTGTCTATCAAGATTCGAAAGGATGTAGTGAATAATTATTTGAGTTGATGACGAAGGTTATTCGGGAAATCAACAACTTTTTCCAAAATTTAATGAATAAATGCAAACACACACGCATAGTGTATAATTAGCCGAGGAACATACTCTAATATAGAATGGGGATAAAAAAAAAGAAGGAAATAAACACTGTTATTCTCGAAGTTATAGAGATGTATATATACTAATGAGTACCCTAACACATACACCATCTGAATCTACAAGTGAATCTCTACATTAAAGTATTTTTGAAAATTATTGTATTTAGTGGTGTTGGGGGGGAAGAGAGGAGTTAAGGGTCCTCTGTATTGATTCAAGTTTAAATCTAACTTTATAAAAGGAAGTACGGGATATTGCTCGTTGTTTCCCGTTTGTTCTTTTCTTCTTTTCTTCTTTTCTTCTTTTCCCCAGAAAAGAATTTAAATATTTTTTCATTCCACTTACCCGGGGGAAGAAGGAACTTTCAATACAAATAAAAAAAAAAATCATAAGCGCAAAGAAAATCAAGTGGAGATTTCCACTTAGAAAGGGAAAAAAAACTTTTGCTTTTCTGATTTACATAAATATCAGTGACCTGTAGTCTAGCAATACTTTTGAGTATCCCCCCCTCCATACACCTTTGCAACACACACCAACACACACAACGAAGTAGAAACATCTGACTTCGCAAAGCCAACAATAACAAAACATCAGGGACACTCCAAAAGGAAATCTTTGTAACCAAACCTGAGTCAAATCCCGAGGCAATTCCAAGTATTTATACAGTTAGATTTCCCCCTCCCCTTACTGGCTTTCAACCACCACTAGCAACTTAAGAAGGTGTACCATGACCAAACATAAAGAGACGAAGGAAACATCTAAAGCCAATTTGAAGTTGATCAGTACATCAAGTGGTGTGCGAATATCTCAAGCTTGTGATAGATGTCGTATTAAAAAGATTAAATGTGATGGTCAATACCCATGTACTAATTGTAAAAAAGCTGATTTTGAATGTAAAACAAGTGATAAATTGACAAGAAGAGCTTTCCCCAAGGGATATACTGAAAATTTGGAGTTTAAACTAAAAGAATTAGAACAGGAGAACAAACTCTTGAAAGATCAACTAGATAATACTAATACTTCAATGACTGCACCTAACCATGAAGATACCACTACCGCTGCAACAACCACAGTCAAGCTTAAGTCAAATCAGTCAGTTCAAATCAATAACCCTATTGAGCAAATATTCAATATTGACAACAAGGGTATTATCATTGGAAATGATAATCTTAACTTTGAATCACAATTTAATCATTTATTAATTGACATGAACTTACCATTCTTAAAAATTACCAATACTCATAACTATTTATTAAACGATCCAAACTCGTATCTTATAAATCCTTCATATACAAAAATGAATCAATTATCAAATAAAGATTTAGATCTTGTTTATAATCCTTTAACAGCAAGGAAGAAATCACCTGATCCAGAACAACCAAGACATCATCATAGTCATAGTCATCACCACCACCATCACCACCAACATCAGGGAAAGCTTCCCGTCGATTCTTATGACTTGTTTATCAAACTAGTTAACAATTTCAAACGATTATTTTCATCAAAACGAGAATTAGACAATCAAATCATTCAATTCTTTTTGAATTATAATATCTTTGTTCCCATTTTTGATTATAAACAGTTCATGCAATCATACAATGCATTCCATACCATGTATCCATTCATCTTCACCTACGATGACTCAACCATTAATGGATTCAATCTATCAAACGTTAATGATTATGAAATTGTTAATGCTTATTTCATAACAATCGTTCAAATCTATATTATTATCATGATAAATGATCCAACAATAAATTTAAACTTATTATTAAATCATAACAACCCCAAATATATCTTACTTGGAAACTCAAAGGATAAAGGACCATCAATTATACAATCCATTTATGATTTTTTACCTTATTTCAATCAATTTCATATCAGTATTAATCAATTACAAACATATTTATTATTCTTATACTATTCATTATTAACAAATAATAAAGAAAAATCATTAATCCTTTCATCATTGATTAATGCATTTATTGGGGTGTTGGGAATAAATTTAAATTCCAAAAACCTTTTCTTTAATGATTTATCATTAACTAAACAACAACGTCGTAATCGAGTGAAAATCTTTTGGGTTTTTAAAATTTTGTTAAAATGTTTTAATTTGAAATTTGGATTTAAACCAAGTTTAAATACTACCGTCATTAATCCAGTTACAATCGATAGATATTTCCAATTGACACCGGAGAAATTATCATTATTATTAGATGGAAATGATGATGATTTATTTGATAATTTGTTAAAACCAAGTATTGAATTTTTAAATTTAATGAATATTATAATTCCATCATCATTTTCACCAAATTATTATCAATATCTTAAGAAACAAAACAATAAGAAAAAGAAAGACCATACTTCTTCATCTTCAGGCTCCACCGGCGCTACTGCAGCAGCTTCTTCAGGGTCTCATAGATTGGATTGGATCTTAAATGAAGATGATGGTGATGGTAATGATGGTAATTTGAATTATAACTTTAATCAATTTTTAATCATTGATAAAAATTTATCAAATTGGAGACTTTCTTTAAAGGAAAAGAAAATTAATCTCCTGCCTTTCCAAAAGGAAATGGGATTACCTAATATCTTAAACATATCTGAAAATAACCTTTATCATAACATGAGATCATCAACATCATCAACGGAAGAAGAAATAAAAGGTATTACTGAAATTGGTATTTTGAATTATTTGAATACTGGATTAGTAGATACATACACTAGTTCACAATTAATTAAAATTCAATTAAATTTTCATTATATTTTAATTAGATCAATGAATTATTTGAATTTTATAATTGATAAGGAATTGAATTTTAATTTGTATCAAGAAATTGAAACCATTTCCGGTGAAGTTTTGAACTATTTCTTGATGATTTTTAATCATATTGATAAACTGGAAGAAAAACCAAATCCAGCACTTGATCATTCAGTTGGTTTAGTCGGCGGCGGCCTTGGCGGGTTAGCTGATGCTGATGCCGATGATGATGGGTTTATAGTTAATGATTTCTCAATGAAGAAAAGAAAATTGAACCCACCTAGACAACTTGGTCAAGAAACAGTTAAAGTCATACCAACCAATCCATTCAATTTAATAATCAACGGATTATCAATGACAATTATCAATTTAAAAAAATCAATCATATTACAAATGTTATATCTTTTATTATGTCAATTAAGATATTTAAAGGAAGGTAAACCGGTCAATAAAGATTCGATTTTGTTATTAATCAAATCAGTTGATTTGTTTATCAATGTATTTATCAATTACAAAATGGGTGCCATTTTTCATCATGGAGGAGATAATAAAGAAAATCAATGGAAAGCTAAGCAAGATAGATTATTTGAGAAGTTAGTTAATGATGAACTAAAGGAAGAAATCTTGAAATCACAAGAAGATGAAGATGAAGATACTTATGATGATGATGACCATCTTCATCAGCCAGATGATATTGATTGGGATGATGAAGAAATGGATGAAGATTTGAAATATTTGAAAATCCTGAAATTCTTGAAATATAAAAGTTTTAAAATCTTACACCAAAGTAACCCCGACACCGCCACCATAACCGCCACCGTCGCCACTACCGCCACCTCCACCAATACTACAACTACTCCTACTGCTGCTACTCCCACACCTCTAACTGCAACCCATTCACTTCCATTGCCTACTCAAGTACATCACCACCACCATCATCATCAATACCATAACGAACAAAAAGATAGAGTTTTACCTGCAATCACCCCTTCTGGATCAAACACAAGATTACCACAACTTCCATTTTATACCAATCAAAATTCATTCACTTCTTTAACAAAGATTCCATCATTGACCAAATTCGACTTTATGGATCATCACCATATACAACAACAACAACAACAACAACAATTACAACAATTACAACACCAGCAACAATTTCAATTACAATTTGATGGAATGTCGAAATCTTCATCAAGTGAAGAATTGATAAAGAAAGAAAGAGGATTAATCAATGACTTGATTGGCCTAAAGAATAACTCTTCCTCGAATCAGGCTATTCATCTACAACAACAAAGTTCATTGCCTAGTATGTTACCCTGGCCAACCCACACTGGAGTCCAAAGGGTGAATCATTCCTCTCCAGAAAGACAAAATAATTGGAGTGGTGGAAATGGTAGTATTGGAAATCGACAAAATCAACTTGATGATCGTTCTATGTGAAAAGATTTTATCTTGGGTGTAAACTAACATTGTGATTATATGTATTTTATGTATTTATTTATTTATTTATTTATTTATTTATTTATTAAACACTTTTATTTATTTATTTATTTATTTATTTATTCATTTATTCAGTAATATTGTTTGTTAACTTTCTGTAGGACAATTGGTTGCAAATCTTTGTTGCTAAAAAAAAGACGTTCTTAGGGAGAACTCTTTGATTGGTAGACTTATCTCTTCCAACGAGGAATTTCTCACCTAATAAGGAGCCTAGGTTGAGAGGCATAGTATAACAAACCCAATGTTTTCGGTTTTGGAAAACATACAGATTATGAAAAGCGCTTCACAAGCACTTCACACACTTCATTAGTGTTCTATTTGACCGAACAATTACATTCATTCAAACAGATAAACGGCCCTATTTTTTAATCACCTAATCTTATTGATCAATCATCTCGTGGGTCCCTCTTTCAATGATATATACCATTTTCTGGGAATTGGTAGTCTCTGAATCGTATGGTTCTCTTTGAACAAAATTATATACTCATTAAACTAATATTGCTCGATAATTTTTACAAATAAAATCAACAATCCTATGTTCACATTCTACAAAAAACACAAAAAATTAATAGACGAATCATTCAAACGACCTTCATTCCAACGAGACATACTGGAAATCCTCCTTTATTTCAAAGGAATACAAGCATAATTGGGTTTGATTAAAATTCATGTGACCTCGTCAGGTGACCTAATCAGGTGACACAAATCGTGTATCACCCCTGTAGTTATGAAACCAGTATACTAATGAGACCATATTCAATCCGAATAGATAAATGTTAATATATTCTAACATTTTAACATAGATATGCCAGCTATAAGGTTATTATTGAGAGGTTAAAAGACGATAATAATCAATTTTAATCACGTGATACAAACAGCAGAGACCAATTTGGAAAGAAAAATCCACATCGAAAATGCCTGGTTAGCTCAATCGGTAGAGCGTTTGACTCTTAAATTAGACATCAAAAGGTTGCGGGTTCGACCCCCGCATCGGGCTTTACTTTTTATCATCTTATTTACATGTGTATTATTCTAAAGCTAGTCGACTACATCAAGAAGACTTACAACTACAAGTAAGATCCAGCTCATGAACAAATGTTCAACTCCTTCTGCTTCGTTTATTATACTATATCTAGTAGCCACCTTCCATTTTATCATGAAAAAGAAAGCAAAACCTATCTGCGAAGCATGGCCTGGATCAGATCAAATGATTCTGCACCAAACTCCTCTATAAACAAGAGTCTACTAGCAATGAATTGTGAGAAAATGCCATATTTGGCCCCAGGCTCGAAATCTGTAATATGAACCCCCTCAAATTGGGCAATTGATTCATATTTTTGACATATTTTGAAAATTTCAATTGGATCGATCTTATTAAGTTCCAAATTCAACATTCCTAACTTATCTGGCCAATGAGCAAAATCAGCTTCTGTTATTCCACAACATTTCATGTTACTAAAGAATGTAAGTTCAGAGGAATGTAAAATCTTTCATAGCCTTCTGATAAATCCTTTATGATTCCAACTTGATTATAGGACATATCGAGATATCGTAAGTTTGGAAGATTTGTATTAGTGTTTGAAGTAATCATTTCTCGAGTACATTTAAGCAATGTTAAATTTGTAACTGACGATGGGAATTCTGAAAGATCCATTCTGTCAAATGAATTATTCAGCAAACAGACTTCTTTCAATCTTGTAAACAGCTTGAGTCCTAACTTATTAAATGTCATTTGAGTCAAGTCACAGGAACGCATAGTTAAACGAATCAAATAAGGTAAATTCAATTCGAGTTTCTCTGATTCAATACAATGACAACGTGCAAGATCCAAAATTTCCAAAGTATTTGGTAACTTATTTAAAATTTCAAGATTAAAATCTGCACCTTCAAGAGTCAACTTTCGTAAATTATATGGGAACTCAAAATCTGATGAGATTTTATTAATTTTGCATAATGAGAATTTGAGAACTGTTAGATTACTTGGTAATTTCATATTCAATTCACCTAAAATAGGTTGAATATTCATTTCAAAAATCTCCAAATTGGTCATCTTTGAAAAATCAGTTTCACCAAGAGGTATACCATCAAAAGTGACTCTATCCTTCATATTCGGGGAAACTAAATTACTTCCAAAGATAATATTCTTAAGATTGGATAATTCCAAAAGATTGGAATCAGGACTCTTAATCGGAGATCCTGAATAAATAAATGTTTCAAGGCCTTCTGGGAAATGGACATAATTTCTGCTAGATTCATCGAAGATGAAACCATGAATTGCTTCTAAGAAAAAGTAACGAAGACCAGCTGGCATATGAAAGTTTGAAAAGTCCAGCATATACTGAATTGAAATTAGACTCAACCGACTGACATTTTCGGGAATTTTCAAGCTTGAATCAATGGTAGTAAATGGACAATGTAAAGTTAATGTCTTCAATTTCTTAGGCAACTTGAAACGATGATCGATTTTGAAAACATTATCATCTTTGATAAAAGGATGAGGTAGGATACAAGCATTTCTATCGAATGAACACATAGCAGGTGACATATCCATAACAATGTTTGTATTTTCAAAATAAAATTCCTCTAAAGTTTCTGGAAATGATGCTTCGTAAAACAAAGAATAATATAACTTCAATCCAAACGATCCATGGATTTCTAATCGTGTCAAATTGTTTTGGGATCTCACAAATAAATCGTTAAAATGACAATTGCACAAACAATAATCATATCGAAAAGCCTTTAAACTCTTAGATAGCTTGATAGGCTCCTCTATCCAACAACCGGTAATCTCTAAAGATTCCAACCCCTCACAAGATGTCAAGTCCAATGTCTCCGATAAAATCTGATCACCACCACCATCAGGACAAACGAGCTTAAGATTTCTAACCGTCTTTGGTAAATCAACTTTTGAATTTTCATTAGGGTACAATCCATACCCAACAAATGTCAATGATTCAGGAAAGATGTTCTTGTCACAACGGTATAAATTATTTACTATTAACGTTTCTAATCTTGGGTGCTCAGAGAAGAACTTTTCAAAGTTATTTATAAGTCCATGTGCTACGTCAAGCTGTCGTATATCCTTCAGAATCGGTATATCTTCAATTCTATTCTCAATTGTGCTTTTGAATATTTCACTGTAAAAATTGATGTCGTACTTTTGGATCATGGTAAATAATTGCGCCAAAGTGGTGGCAAGTTGTGGACTTTGTTCATACTCTTGTGTAAAGCGAATTCTTTCAACTTTTTTCAAAAAGTCATAATGGGTCATTAATAGTGATATAAATAATTGCAAACTCTCAAATGTAATTTCTGTAGGTATAAAGGTAGGATTCTCATCAATAAATTGAGAGAGTGAGTATAGAGAGCCAAATGTACAACCATGTCCTATAGAATTATTAAAAAACAGCTTTGCTTTTGGAATTTTCATACCAGTATAACTTGTTGATAATGAGTAGATATAAGGGTCTTGCACGACTATTATTCGTCTGTAATACCTCTTAAACGCATATGACCCCACCCAATTATTTAGTTCAAATAACTTTTGCCATACATCACCAGGCAAGAAATCAATTACTAGTTGGATGATTTCCTTAGGTAATTCAGCAATGTTCATATTAAGTGTTGGATATATTAAGGGGTTCCCCAGACAAAAAGAAGGTTTGGAAATCCATCTGAAAAATCTCAATCGTATTTTGTTCCGTTTATGTTCCGTCTAAAGAACCTTAATTCCGTTATTTCATGTTTGGTAGTGCGCCACACACAATCGGCCCATTCTTCTTACCCATAGTCTCCACATTTATGAACCACGTAAATGGAGATGAGATGATATACGATTTATTTTCAAAACAGAATGGATGGTTTGAGATATGCTATTTTCAGAACTTCCTCAAGAAATAATACAGTTGATAATCAATTGCCTTCCTTTGGATTGGTTGGCATACTTGAAAAACTCTGGGGAATGGATAAGTCCCTTTGCTTTTAGGTCTTTCTACAACAATATATCACATCTTTCTACTTTCGATGCTCTATCGAAACCCAATGATGAGCCTAGGTATGTGGTAGATTTTAATGAATTCCCGGATCCATTTAGTATAAACGGTAATCTGTTTGTTAATTTTAGAACTTTCACTGAGTTACGTTCATTCTTTGATGAACATTACTGGTTTGCACCCAATCGGATAGCGTTCCAAAGTGCCAGGTCACTTATAAGATTCAATAATCTACATCTTAAGGTATTGCAAAGAACAAAATTAGTTTTGCTTTATGTCGAGGAAGAAATTACCGAAGACGAGTATTTGTCATTATGTCTCATTCCTAACCTTCATTCATCGATCTCTTGGCGAGATAAGCGACTTACTGAAAACTATAGTCAAAAAGGATCTTATAGTCATGTTTCAGAAGAGATGATAGACCTGTTAGTAAGCGTCCAAGGAAAATGTGTCCCCAACATGTCGGGGAGCTACCAAAACATATCTTTTGCAGCCGAGACACTTTTCAGGAATGAAATACACCGTTTTGTATTACCTCCATGTGTAAAATACGTGGAGATCAAAAACTGGGAGTCGCCTTTTGACGACTTCTGTTTCAACATATTATCCGAACAAGTTGAATATGTTTCGTTCAAAGATGCAAAAAATCTTAGATTAGAACTTTTGGATCTTCCCAAAACATTGAGTACTTTAAGACTCCAGAATTGCCATTTGGAAAGGTTCTCAGGTGTAGCAAACTTCGAGAATTTGTCTAATTTAATAATAGATGCTGGATCATCAACACAATTTTGTCTTCAATTCTTCAACTCGAACAAGCTTCCACAAACTTTGAAGAACTTGTCCATTCAAATAGATCTATTTTATGAGAGAGATGTAGACATTTTCCATTTTCCAGAATGGTTTGATAAAAATCAAACGTTTGTGATCAACCACAGATTCAAATTACCTAAGAATTTGAAAACCTTCTATTTGGAATGCGAAGGAAACATCATAGTTGATTACAGATGGAAAATTCCTGACAGTGTAACAAAGTTGGAGTTGCGAAGCGTGGCAAAGATCGTACAATTTGATAGACTACATCTTCCACAAGAATTGACATACTTTGTGATAGACAGCCTAGAATTCGTGAATTTGACAAACGTGATATTCCCAGAGAATTTAGAAGTCATTGCAATATCTAAGGCGATTCTTCTTCAACAATCTTGTGACTCCTCCTCCAATCTATTTAAGTTATCAAACCTCAAGTGTTTGAAAATAGACCAATTGTTTAATGTTTTGGATTCAATGGATTATTGGATACTTCAAGAAGGTGATTTCAGAAGTTTATGCAGTCTACGTCTGATAGAGTTAGGTGGTATTCGGTTGCTAGATGACTTAGCTATGAAACTTCCCAAACTAGTAGATACACTTGCAATTGAGAATTGCTCGATTAGAGATATTTCTCCAGCATTTGTCTTTCCAGCCTATCTTCGATCTTTACTGATTTCTTGTACACATTGTACATTGTCGATGCTAAACAGATTGCCATACACCATTGAAAATCTAACAGTTAACTCAGAGGAAACTGACCTGTTACTGGTACCACTTAAGAGTTTGCCTCGGCTCAAAACTATGGAACTTAATTTCAATATGAATGAAAATACATTCTACAGGATGGGATTGTCACGATACAAATCTCTAACAAGGTTGAATATAACTTCTGACATGACAGTTATAGATCTCTCACTTTTCCCTCCTAACTTGGTTAAGCTAAATTTAGATTGTCCAATATCTAATATAAGGAATGACTTCGCAATTTTGGACAAATTGACGACACTTTCCTTTAGTTCATGCAATCCAGAAAGCATGCTAGCTAACATTGGTCATAGGCTATCATTCGGTCACAATTTAACTACCCTTAGTTTTAGAGAATGCAACGGTCATAGATTTGATTTGGTAAATTGGTCTACTTCGATAACTTCATTGAGATTGTACTTCAAGGAAAAGCCATTTATAGACGACATTGTGGAAGTGTGTGAGTTCTATATGCGGTATGAACAGACTCTCATATTTCTAAATTTTGACGATCCGAAATTGCGAGGATATAACCCTCGTTGGGTTCAAACTTGTAATTGGATAAGATAACAGATAACATACATTAATCAGAAACGGAAACGCGTAGACAAAGTTTAATAAAGAAACGAATATGGGTTTATCTTCTACCGGATGGGTTGTAGCTCTTCTAAGCGGCTATTGTCGAAACTTAGATTAGGTTGTTTGAAAAGAATCAAGAATCTTTTCAGATGTAACGTCTACTCTTCATTTCCCGCAACCTTCCTAAGTATGAAATGTTGCAAATTTTGAGACAGGAAGACAAAATTCTTACCTTTGTTAATACTTTCTATGAGTTTCATTACTAAGTAAACCATTGTTTTTACATCAAACGGACATTCTAATTATACTCTTTTTCAATTTATTTTAAAGAACCAAACACTATATATATAAAGAATAAATAAAGTCACTAATTTTAATCATACTAAAGGAAGCCAAAAAAGCTAAAAGTCAAACAAAAATAACGTAAACCTGGAAAAACAAGCAAGGAAACAGGCGACTGTTATTAATTAATGCACTTTCTAAGAGCCCAACTATCGGGAGATACAGATTTAGTATTTACCACCAGTTCTTTGGTTTCTTAATTCATTTTGTTGTCTTTCAACTTCAGCATCCCAAGTAATGAAGTCATCAAGGGCCTTACCAGCAGGGACCATAGGTAAAACAGGAACTTTCTTTTCAACAATAACTTCCAAAAGAACAGGACCCTTACAGTCCAAGAATTCCTTAATTCCTGGAACCAATTGTTCTTGAGATTCTATTCTAATACCAGTAAGTCCCATAGCGTCAGCCAACTTCATAAAGTTTGGATTAGATTGATGAGTATGAGAATATCTATGTTCATAGAAAAGGGATTGCCATTGGGTAACCATACCTTGTTCTTCATTATTTAACACACAAATCTTAACTGGAGCACCAGCTTGAACAGCAGAAGATAATTCCATTAAGGTCATGTTAAAAGAGGCATCACCATCAATATCAATAACAAAAGCATCTGGTTTGGCAATTTGGGCACCAATAGCAGCAGGTAAACCGAAACCCATAGTACCTAAACCACCAGAAGTAATCATAGTTCTTGGCTTAGTCCAAGTAACATGTTGAGCAGCCCACATTTGATGTTGACCAACACCAGTAGTATATATGACTTCTTTGTTATATGTCATTGCCTGTTTAGAAATTTCACGAATCAAGGTTTGTGGTTTAACGAGAGAACCTGGGGTTTCTGTTTGATAAGAATATGGATACTTTTCTTTCCAAGCTTGAACTTCTCCCATCCATTCTGGTCTTGATTCGACAGAGTTAACTAATGGGATAAATGATTTCAAGTTAGTAGCAACATCACCTTCAACTGCTTCAGTAGCTTCAACGACCTTGTTAATATTCTTTGGGGAAATCTCAAAATGAATAATACCACCTCTACCTTCAGAAGCAGCCAATCTTGCAGCTGGTGCAAACTTGGCAATATTAAGAGTAACTCTATCATCAAATCTTGCACCCAAGGCAATGATACAGTCAGCGTTTTGAATAGCAGTGTTTGCGGCAGCATTTCCATGCATACCCAACATATCCAAAGACTTTGGATCTCTTTGATCAAAAGCACCTAAACCTTGTAAAGTGGTAGTAACTGGAATATTAGCCTTTTCAGCTAATTCTTTCAACAAAGCAGGACCTTCTTCACTTAAGATACCACCACCAACATAAAGAATTGGCTTTTTAGCTTTGTTTAAAATTGCTGCTGATCTCCTTATAGCTTGAGCGGTGAATTCATTTACTGCCTTTCTTGTGATTTGACTTAATGCGTTAGATGGTAAAGTAGTTTGAATTGGGATTGCTTCCTTTAAGATGGAACCAGTAACATCCTTTGGTAAATCAACTAAAACTGGACCAGGTCTACCCGAGGTAGCAATTTCAAAAGCTTCATTAATACGTCTTGGCAATTCGGCTACATTCTTCACCATAACATTCCACTTGGTACATGGTCTGGAGATACCAATCATGTCAGCTTCTTGGAAGGCATCAGTACCGATTGCAGAAGTTGGAACCTGTCCTGAGAAAACAACTAATGGGACACCGTCCATTAAAGCATCTTGCATTGGAGTAACGACATTGGTAGCACCTGGACCAGAAGTGACTAAGACGACACCAGCCTTACCACTTGCCTTAGCATAACCTTCCGCCATATGACCCGCACCTTGTTCATGTCTTGGCAAGACAAATTTAAATTTATCAGAATTGTAAATGGCATCAAAAACAGGTAAAATTGCCCCACCTGCATAACCAAAGATAGTGTCAACATTGTGTCTTAACATCATTTCATGGAAAATTTCACCACCAGTTAAACCGATAAATGAATCATCCATTGCTTCTTTTCTCTTGGTACGTACAGCAGTCGCATGATTATGACGTGCATGTGAATTAGCAGCAACAGCACTTTCAGAATTGAAAGCTGGCGATGGCTGTGGTCTTGCAGCACCAGTAGCCGCAGCATTATGTAAGCTAGTTTTTGTGATTGATCTTGAAGAAATCTTGATGATATTCAATGTCCTTTGACAATTTCTGATTGTCCTTAAATTACGAGACATCATTTCGTTTGATATTGTTCTTGTAAGTAAGGCAGGGGAAGGTTAGTAAGTAGTATACAAAGATGATTTAATTAAATTCCCAAAAAATAACGAAAATCAAAATACAAATTAAATTGAAAAGAAAAGAAAAGGGATTGGTTATGGTTGAAAAAGTTTTTTTGAAATATGACCTGAAATATCTGGAGTATATGAATGAAAAATTTTTTATTTTATTTTATATGAGTCAGTCACTCAGTACTGTGAGACCACCACCAAAAATAAAATAATAAAAAAAAAAATTCCTCTGGGTATAAAAATCTCTCCGATAGCGGCCGCCGATGGACAAACGGAACATTCAGTCAGCCAATTTTTGGCTTTCATGTTTTTAGTTTACCTGGTTAAGCTTTGCTACACGTATAAATACAGGAGATAGAGTATAAAGCTTCAATTTTTAGGAGAATTTTTTTACGTCTTTGGTGAATCTGATGATAATCACCTTAATGATTTATGAGAAACTTATCACAAGACCAACCAATAAAAATCATACCTGTGAGATTTGATGTTTTCGGGTTGTTTTCTTTTTTTCTAAAACAAAAAGGATTATCTTAGCAAGCTTTAAACATTGTATGGATAGCATACTTTCATTGAAATAGATGAAAAATTTGTAGATAGTTTAATAATTGTGTGGTTATGTGGCAATTTTAACAAGACAGAGAAGCATGTGACCAATTTTTTGGTGTTCGTTTAAAGATTACTTTGATCAAGAAAAAAAACCCTCTCCTTGATTTGTAGAAAATTTCTTAATTACCCCAGAATACCATTTACTTTCATTAAACTTCAAAGCTAACCAAAATGACAAATTGTAATTAAATCCATAAAAATTAAGATATAAAAAAGAATTAGAAGCATAAAGCTTTTTTTTTCACAAATGTACAAGAACTAAATAAACTAAGGAAACCTACCAATTTTTTTGAACTAAAAACAAAAACACTCTCAAAATGAAATCTATTATCCGTTATTTTGTATGCTGTATCTAGGATTGACTGCTAGATGATGTATCAACTTCGCTTTGATGATGACTGTGTGGTGAATCTTTATGAGGCTGGTAAGGTTGTGGTTCAGTATCGTGATCACCTTTTTCGTTAACTGTACTACTTTCATGATTTGATGCCAATGAGGATTGGAAATCTGGTCGCCTAGAAGATATTATTCTTATTAAGTGGTTTCCATCAACAACCATGCTTGCTTGATCATTCATGATCAGGTTTTGTAATGTGGGGTTCACTGTTGGATTACCCCAGTCTAAGAAGTCTCTTCTTACTTCAACATAATCATAAGCAAATTCACCAATTTGATCTTCATCAACACCAACTTCTTCAGCATTATAGTCAATTCTAAGGTGCAATCCTGGAATCTTGTTGATGACGAAACATAAGATCGCAGTGACAACAGCTGAATAGGCAGCTGTGGCTAAAATGTAAGCAATTTGAATGTACAATTGTTTCCAATTATGATCAATCCAACCACCTTGATGCTTAGTGACATTATCATAACCAATGACTGTAGCTGATCCGAAAAGAGCATTAAATAGTAATCCAACCACACCTGCAATACCGTGTTCAGCCAACACATCAAGTGAATCATCTACATGACACAAATATTTTATTTTGGTGGACAAGTTACAAACAATTCCGGCAGTGATACCCAAGATAACAGAAGCCCAAAGTGGAATTACCCCTGATGATGGGGTTGCGGCAACCAACCCTGAGATACAACCAGAACAGACAGCAACCATGGACCATTTGTTTTCCAATCTAAAATCCAAAAGACACCAAGAAATAGCACCGAAAGCTCCCGATATATGGGTATTCATCATACTATAGGCGACCTTCAAACTTGCGTTACCACAGGAGAAACCATTAAAGAAAAGCCAACCAACATACAACAAGGAAGTACCCAAGAAAATGGTGGAAATATTATGAGGACGGTAATTGATCATTAAAGTTTCATTTCTTCTTCCTAAGAATGCCGAATATACGAATGCGGAAACACCAGAAAGAATTTCAACTGGACCTCCACCGGCATAGTCTAAGACACCTGATTGAAACTTCAGGGCCCATCCACCTCCCCAGATCCAAAATACAACTGGACAATACACAACAGTGGCCCAACAGAACAAGAAAATCATAGCAGGTAAAAACCTACCTCTTTCAGCAATACAACCACCAGCTAAAATAGCCAATGTGACTAATAAGAATTGTAATTGAAATAATCCAAAAGCGATTTCTGGATAATCTTTTTGACTAGGAGTAGAACCCAATAGGTTTTGAAATCCAAAGAAATGCAAGTTTCCAATGAAGCCATTGGATGAAGTACTTGAAAATGCTAATGAGTAACCCCAAAAGTACCATTGAAACACTCCCACAAATGAGGACATAATGACAATCCAAATCATCGCCAATGCAGACTTTCTTCTAGCTAAACCAGAATAAAGAAAACCCAAACCGGGCACCATAATCCAGATGATGGAGGATGCGATTGTGAAAACAAGAACGGTACTTTGATTATATTGTTTGTCTTGAGTGAATAATTCACGTCTGGATAAGATCTTCGTTAGTACTTCTGACATGGTATGAATATATTTTAGTGTGAATGTTGTATATGTGAATGAATGAGTGAATGACTAAAGGGTAATTATTATATCTAGAGAGAGAACGTTCTCTTTTAAAACTATATTTGGATTGAAAATTTGATACGAAACTAAATAACTGTTAAAAAGAAACCGAGTTTCCGAAAAAGAAAGTGCAGATGAATTATGTTTTATAATAAAAAAGCCAACTTTTCATTAAAATTTAAGATAGTGAATCATCGAATGCAAAACAGGTTAAAAAATAAAAATTACATGAAAGATTATTAGAGAGAGATAATGATTTATGGAATAGATAGAAAGACGAAGAGACAACTATTTTTTTTCTTTTGACAATCCTGCACGTCGGAAACCGACGGATTCCCGGTCCCTTAGTCTACTAACTATACCATCGTTGGGTGCAAAAATGAGACATAGTATGAGACTTTTTGCCATATGATAGTCGATGAGCCTTCGATTCTCGTTGTTATGCATTGAATAAACTAGTTTCTGTTGCTATCGACCTCCCGGAGATTGAGATATGACAAGATTTTGAGACATGATATTTGCACGTAATGGTGAGTCCCAAAATAGTTTTTGCATCAAATAATAAATGACAGGTCTGGAATTTCTTTTTTGGTGAATTATTTTTTGAAGTTTTTCTATCGTTCTTTAATCAAACCAATTAAATTTTAATATGTAATCTGAAAACTGCAGATTATTTTGAATAAAATACTATTTTCTTACAGTTTAAGTCCGAGGCTTATCTTTTACTACAGAAGGAAAAAAAAAAGAAAAGTCATCGGCTAGATGCAGGACTGATATTTCACAAACAATTATTTATTTCATGTGTATAAGTAGCTACACGATTCATAAGGTATCCAAAGCAATATGTGAATGAAATTTCATTATCATGAGAATGTTATTGGTAAAATATTAGCTTCTTATCTTCTCCACTTTTCGTTGAAATTTTTCACTTTACGAAGACTCCTCTAGATTTGATTTGAATTGATTTAATTAGAATAGAGATACTTGACTTCGCACATGTTTTGTACCATTCGCGTCATATGTAATGAGTATATTCACTGTGATGGCCTTCGTTAACCGACCAATTTTTTTGTGTATCATTTTTGTTGCAAGAAGCAAAACAAAAAATGCCTTAACTAATGGAACAGCTTTTCCGTAATCCAAAAGATTTATTTTTCTCAAATAAAGAACCCTGCATATAAATTAGCTTATCAAAAGGTACCTGATTCCGTGTTTCTCCGGTTCGTAAATTAATTATTTTTATATCGGTAAGTTTTTCCATCTTAAGAGTTGCTGCCAATTTCAATTCAATTAATACTACTAGTTCCAAAGATAATGCAGCAGAATTTATATATTCAAAAGCAAAATTGTCTATTTTGCAATCAATACAGTATAAAAGTATCTGTAGACATCATAATTTTTCAAAAAATGATACCCAGTTTTGTAATGAATTAGTTTTTTAAGAGATAAGAAGAAAATTTGTATGCTTCTGTTTGAAAATGAATGTTAGGTGATAGCTAGAATTCTGGGAAGAGGGCTCCATTAGCACATTTTACTTCTTGCTAAGCTGTCCACTAGTAAGAAATTCAGAAAATTATGGGACTTGGATGAACGTTTAGTATTCCGAATACTACTTTAAACAACCAATTGATTACTATCAAGCTTTATCTTACACACTTTATTCAATGTCTAACAAATATGTATATACAAACTATTTACAGAACTGGGGGATTTCCCTCCAATGATCATTCGCTACTTGCTTTCTTTTTCCTTTTCTTTCTTTTCTTCATGTTTTTCGTAAAAATGGAAAATTTCAAACATAACTTCAACCAAAATCAACCAAATAATAACCAATTCTAGTCTAGTACTTTTCTTTTCATTCAAAACACTCAAAAACGCTCTTTGTTCTTCAGTGGCATAATCCAATTTTCGATTTAAAATTCCAATCCTTGAATTTATATCAAGGATTGCTGATACTGAATTATAAATCTTTTCCAAAGTTGGTTCACTCCAATATAAGTCAGGTGTATCGATTAATTCCGAATATAAATTCAATTTCCCTCTCAATAAGAATAATTTCCCGGTTAATTTCAAAAATTCATGTTCAGATGCTGTAATTTGATATCCATTTGCAAGAATTTCTGAATTCTTCTTTGCGAGAATCAAATGTTCCTCTAGTTGATCTTCAAGGATTGACAATCTTGTTGATCTTGATATACCAATTGCAAATGCTGCCATGTCTAAGATTCTTTTATCATTAGATTCTCCTTGTATGACCATAATTTCACCATGTAAATAAGAATTACCATTATTTAAAGGAGATTGAGGTAATGATTTTAATTCAATCCAATCTAAATCTTCACTTTCAAACACTTCATGACGTGATTCTATGGCAGAATTGATTACAGGTAAGAACCTTAGAAGAATTTCATTTTCACTAAGATTCCATCCAACTAATGTACCATTCGACAATATCATGAGATCCCCGCCATTGTCACAAACAATATTGACAACTTCATCAGGAATGATTACCTTGTAGTCATATCCTTGAATGGACTTTAATAATTTCTCAAGATTAATTGATTCTCCCACAGTAACTGATGTCACTATTGATAAATATTTTTCTAAAGGTTTTGAAGCACCTGGATATGAGGAAGTTTCTCGATTATCTTCTAATAATGATAAGATATAACTAGTCGATTCGTTCTGGAAAGAAGGATTTGTTCTACGTAAGTTTTGTGCTGCCTTTTTCTTTTTCTTGGGAGTAACTTTTGCTCGGTTAACTGGTTGTGATGATGTTGGCGGGAAGGATGAAGACAACGATGGCGGTGACAGAGTAGACGATGGAGATGGTATCTTAGGTGAAAACGACGTTGGATTTGAATTGAATCGAACATTTGTTATTTGTAATTGAGGAAACTTAAGGGTATTTCTGGCAAGGATACCAATTGCCTTCCGGGAGACGAATCTGGGTTGAATAAGGTAGTTCATGTCAAATTGGTGGTGGACTGTAGGTCTTCCTATCGGTTATTAATGAAAGTTGATAAAATGAACGTAGCTTCAAATGGGTATGTCTATTAGTCCTGTCTCCTAAGTTATAAGTTCATCGCAGGAGTTCAAGATTATTGTTCGGTTCCGGAATAAGTATTGTTCCATCTCCACGGATACAAAAAAATAAAAGTCACATGACCATTCACGTGAAAATTTCAAAAAGAAAAAATACAATAGGTCTTGGAATGAATATTCACGAATTTTTATGTACAGGATTGTCGACTTTTTTCCCACACGTGATCTTCCTCTCTGTTTGTTTATAAAACATACTAATTGGGACAATTTCATGATTTGTTGTGGTTTCAT